>BQKN01056341.1:3651-35529 GCA_022839385.1 Asparagus kiusianus
AAGGATATGTGATGTCCCCCTAATATTGCATAATGAGCTGATCATCATTAATGATGACCAGCTTATTATGCAATAGGATGATGATAATGATGATCGGCTAATTATACAATAAGAGGGGGGCACCTTACCTGTCCTCACCCCTATTTTGAGTTCCTGGGAAATTTTTCTCTCTAATTGCTTTGTATGCTATTAATTTATTTGCTTCTGAAAAATATTCATAACCACACGACATAAATAACATGTAGATTTTCCTTTAGCTTGGGATGAGAGATAACTTGGGATGAGATCATGAGATTTCTAATATAAAATCAAAAGTCATTATCTCTAAATAGATTCGAGATGTATATACCTTGAACGATATATTATCAGTCTACCCTTTTGCATTTTTGATATGCACAATCATCGGATCTTATTATAACATGGGCCCATGGCTATCAAATTTGGAAGAAGATTAGATTAATTTACCAAATCGATTAATCGAGTCAGAACTTGAAAAAACAAAAGGTATAAAAAAGATGACTGTTTCACTTTTCCAACCTACAACGTAAAAGTATTTTGTAATTTTTTTCTTTTTGGAAAATAAACTCCGCTAAAACAGTTGGAGTTACAGTTTAATTTTTTTAATTTCCATACTTAAAATTATTTGTACTTAAAACTCAGTGGTTATTGCTGTTAGTCTAAGGTGTAGACCCAATGTTCGAGACGAAGACTAGAATCAAAAAAAGGCAGAAAAACGAGCAGGCTGATCTGCGGTCGACCGGGTCGGTCGACCGCAAACGTGCACAGGAGCCAGGAGGGCTTGGATCAGATCGCGGTCGACCGGCCTGGTCGACCGCCAAAACCCTGTAGGAGAAACTGCTCTCAGGTTTTGCATCGGTCGACCGCGCCGGTCGACCGCCAAACTCTCTGGAGTCTGTTCGGTCGACCGGGCCGGTCGACCGGACGTAGTTTTGACAGTTTCCTGTTCCGCTTGGGATTCTGTTTCAACCAGGATTCTATATATATACCCCAAACGTTTTAGGGTTTGTATCATCATAAAAAAGAGAGCTTTTTGACTGCAAAGAGAGAGAGAATCTCAGAGAGATTAACCCCTTATTTGTGAGCTTGCATTTTTCTTTTTCAATTAATAAAAGATTGTGTGGTGTGGCTCCCGAGGACGTAGGCACGTTGCCGAACCTCGTTAAATCCGTGTGTTCGTCTCCTTTTACTGTTTTGCAAGGTTAGATCTTTATTTATGGTTTTATTCCTACTTTCCTACTTTCAACATAAGGTCCGGAATGGCAAGGGTTCGATTGATTGTTTCGAATCCCCAACAACTGGTATCAGAGCTTCGTTCAGCAATTTGTGTGAAAGCTATGGCAGAGGAAAACAAATCAAAGATCGAGAAGTTCGATGGATCGGATTTCGCCTACTGGAAGTGGCAGATGGAGGACTATCTGTACCAGAAGGATTTGTATCGCCCGTTGATGGGCAAGGAAAAAGGAAAGAAGAAAGATGAGTCAGATGGTGATTAGGAGGTACTGGATAGGAAGGCTCTAAGGCAAATCCGGTTGTCGCTCGGCAAATCAGTAGCCCACAATATTCTGAAGGAGAAGACGACGGTGGGGCTTATGGAAGCGCTCGCAAAGATGTACGAGCAACCGTCGGCAGCAAACAAGGTGCATCTAGTCAAAACTCTTTTCAACCTCAAGATGGCAGAAGGACGATCCTTCACGATGCACCTTAGCGAGCTCAACACGATTGTTGATCAACTTATCTCCGTGGACATCACGTCCGATGACGAAGTGCAGGCCCTTCTTCTACTATCGCAGTTGCCGAATAGTTGGGCAGGTTGTGTGACGGCAATCAGTAATTCGGTGGGGAAAGAGAAGTTAAAGTTGAGTGAGGTTGTTAGCATGATTCTATCCGAGGAGGTTAGAAGGAAATCGTCCGAATCAGAAGGTTCAGGTTCAGCCCTAAATTTCGGGCAGAGAGGCAGAAGCCAGAAGAAAAGGAACCAGAACAGGAATCGGTCGAAATCAGTGAAGAAGAGGCCGAACTCGAAGGTTAGGTCTATCAAAGGAAAGTGTTGGAACTGCGGTCAGGAAGGCCATATGTCTTCAGTCTGTAAAGCACCAAAGAAGGATGCGGGTGAGCAGGAGGCTCATATCGTGCAGGATGCCTTGATCCTTGCTATGGATAGCGATTCTGATTCTTGGGTCATCGACTCAGGAGCTTCTTTCCACGCCACTGCTAATAGAAAACTTCTTCAGAACTATGTAGCAGGGGACTTTGGTAAAGTATACTTGGGAGACAATGAACCTTACAATATTGTTGGAAAGGGTGACGTTCAGATACAGATAAAGGGCTCTAAGTAGAATTTGAAGAACGTGAGACACGTGTCGAAGCTGAAGAGGAATCTTGTTTCGGTGGGACAGCTTGGAGCAGAATGCTACATTTCGACATTCACCGGGGATTCGTGGAGAATCTCCAACGGTACGATGGTTGTTGCCCGAGGCAACAAAACGAGAACTCTCTATCTCACTTCACATGCGAGTGACACCCTCGCAATTGCAGCTGACAAGGAGAATACAGATCTGTGGCACAATAGGCTGGGACACATGAGTGAGAAGGGGATGAAAATTCTACATTCATAAGGAAAGTAACCGGGATCGATGCCGTAGAAGTCAGAGTTTGTGAAGACTGCATCTCTGGGAAGCAGAAGAGGGTTAGTTTTCAGAAGGGTGGAAGGCCACCTAAGGCTCAGAAGCTAGAGTTGATTCATACAGATGTATGGGGCCCAACCAGTGTGTCTTCCTTTGACGGTTCGAGATACTACGTCACCTTTATCGACGATCACTCGAGAAAGGTGTGTGTTTACTTCATGAAGCACAAGTCAGAGGTGTTTGAAATCTTCAAGAAGTGGAAGGCCATAGTCGAGAACGAGACAGATCTGAGGGTGAAGTGCTTGAGATCAGATAATGGTGGAGAATACGAGCTGGAGGAGTTTAAGAGGTTCTGTGCTACGAATGGGATTCGCTTAGAGAGGACTACTCCAGGGACGCCGCAGCAGAACGACATTGTAGAGAGGATGAACAAGACCTTGACAGAGCGTGCGCGGAGCATGCGATTACATGCAGGTCTGCCTAAGACATTTTGGACGGATGCGGTGCATACGACAGCATACCTTATTAATCATGGGCCATCAGTTCCATTAGACTTTGAGATTCCAGAGGAGGTTTGGAGTGGAAAGAAGATAAATCTCTCACACTTGCGGGTATTTGGATGCGTGACATATGTTCATATCAGTGATCATGTCAGGGATAAGCTAGAAGCAAAGTCACAGAAGTGCACATTCATTGGATACGGCATTGATGAGTTCGGATATCGCCTTTGGGATGAGAAGAACAGGAAGATCATCAGGAGCCGGGATGTGATATTCGATGAGGAGGTGATGTATAAGGACAGGGATAATGCCAAGGATAGCCGAAGCAGTGGGAGCAGCACTACGGATACAGGTGGATCTGAGTACATGGATATAGAGGAACTTCCAGATATGGGAGATGATGTTTGTTCTGACCACAGAACGGAGGAAGCTTCAGGTGCAGAAGAAACTACCCAGGACGTGGAGCCTAGGAGGTCATCCAGGGTACCCAAACCAAATCCCAGATATCTTTCATCTCTTGACTATTTATTGTTGACAGATAACGGTGAGCCGGAAAGCTATGAAGAGGCGATGCAAGTGAGTGAATCTCAGCAGTAGGAGCATGCGATGCAGGAGGAGATGGATTCTCTACTCACTAATGAGACATGAGAGTTAGCCCAGCTACATGCGCAGAAGAAAGCCTTGCATAATAAATGGGTCTACCGAGTCAAGCAGGAAAGTGATGGAAGTAAGAGATTCAAGGCCAGATTAGTAGTGAAATGGTTTTAACAGCGGGAAGGAGTTGACTACACAAAGATATTTTCCCCTGTTGTGAAACTCACAACCATCATAGTGGTGTTAAGTTTGGTAGCTGCAGAAGACCTCTTCCTTGAGCAGTTAGACGTGAAAACTGCCTTTCTTCATGATGACTTGGATGAAGAAATCTACAAGAAGCAGCCTGTTAGCTTCATTGAAGAAGGAAAGGAAGAGATGGTGTGCAAGCTCAAGAAGAGCTTACATGGTTTGAAACAGGCCCCGAGACAGTGGTATAAGAAGTTTGATAACTTCATGCAGAACAATAGCTACAGAAGATGCAATTCAGATCATTGCTGTTATTTCAAAAGGTTCGAGTCCAGCTTCATTATTTTGTTATTATATGTTGATGACATGTTGGTAGCAGGACCGTGTTTAGAGGAGATAAACAGTTTGAAGAGGCAGCTAGCAAAGGAATTTCCAATGAAGGATCTGGGTGCAGCGAAGCAGATTCTAGGGATGCGAATCAGTAGAGATGAAGCTGAAGGGACATTAAGATTGAGCCAAGCTGAATACATTGAGAATGTACTTCAGAGGTTCATCATGCAGAATGCTAAAGTTGTTAGCACACCCCTTGGAAGTCAGTTCAAACTATCTGAGGAGCAATCACCTAAGACAGATGCAGATAGAGAGCATATGAGCAGGGTGCCATATTCTTCGGCCATTGGGAGTCTCATGTATGCAATGGTTTGCACGAGGCCGGATATCGCCCATGCAGTGGGAGTTGTGAGCAGATTTGCAAGCAATTCAGGGAAGCAGCATTGTGAGGCCGTGAAGTGGATAATACGGTACTTGAGAGGGACAACAAATAAACCACTATGTTTCAGGAGGAAAGAATTGGTACTGCAGGGATACGTGGATGCGGACTTCGCCGGTGATCATGATACGAGGCGGAGCACCACGGGGTATGTTTATACCTTAGCGTCGACAGCAGTGAGTTGGGTCTCACGTCTGTAGAAGATTGTGACTTTGTCTACGACCGAGGCTGAGTATGTTGCTGTAGGCGTATAAAATTGTCTATAGGTCCCTTAGCACAGCTCGACACGGTGATTCGACAAATCAACGAACCATCGAATGACGAGGTGACGAGGTCAACAAAGTGCACGCGATCAACGAATGCATTCGCGTGCGGAATCAATCCAACGGTTCGGGGAGTCAACGAGTCGTCCAACCAAGAACGGACTCGGATGAACCACGATCGAATCAAGATCGGTTTCAGACTCGAACTCAGAAGCGGGTTTACTGCCAAATCGGGAATCAATTCAACAAATCGATTCCAGACCAAGTCAACCACACAACTGAATCAAAGTCCAAGTCAACAGTGAAACGAATCACGAACGAAACGACGGAAGACGGCGAACACAACACCCGGGGGACTCGGCCGAAGCCGAGCCACCCATGGGTGGCTAGGCCCAGTTCCGTGCCCAAGGCACAGTTTCGAGTGCCTATAAATAGGCCTTCAAGTTTATTTGTTCAGAGATTGGAAAAAGAGGAGTCGAAGCTCTGCCGGATTCAGATCTAAGAACTTAGAAAAGATTGGAGCTTTGGAACTTCAAGGGCTTGTCCATCCAGATCCGGTGCTCGGCGATCGTCAACGCCAAATAAGGCAAGTGTTCGAGAGGAATCGGATCCCGGATCTCAGATCTACATCGTTATACTCCGGATCTAAGCTTGGTTCTTAGATCCCGAGATTCGAGCGGTCGTTTCCTTGGTGAAACGATCCCTCCCGGCTATTATCTCCTTGGTGGGATAATACCCGTAATACGTCGTAGATCTGCTTGGATCCAGATCATGCGGTGGTCCACGGTAAACAACCCCGGCGCAGGCAAACAACCCACGCAAGCGAGGGACCGTAAAACAGGAAACTCGTGATTTGTTTGACAAATAAGGAAATTTGTAATTTTTCTTTGTTTTCTTTGATTTTCATTGTAACCGGCTCTTATAAAAAGACCGGATCTCTGTAACGCAAAAAGTTGTTAATTAAGTGCAATGACATCGACAATGAAGAAAAGTTTTATTTTTCCCGCGAACAATCTGGCGACCACAGTGGGAGCCAACGATCTCGCAGCCGAGATCGTCGCATCGTAGCCGCGGATCTCAATCCCGGTCGTGGAGGAGGTCGAGTATGAGTTCGACCAACAGAAGTTCGAGGCATACCTGTCGTCCTCGTCCGGATCAACCTCCCCCCGCAAGTCCAAGAAGTTCTCCTCCAGGAGAAAAATTCGTTGGTATGAAGATGTCGAAAACACCAACGAAGATCTCACCCCGCTGGATGCCGAAGCTGCATTGGGTGAGATCTCTCCAACTTCCAACCATGTCAGATCTGCTCTGGCCGAATCTTCCGTTGCCAAAGGCGTGGTGACTCTCTCAAAGAGAGCCCGCCAAAGGCAACGTCAACGCCTCGCGAATCAATTCGTAAAGGCAATGGAGTCTGTTGACGGAGTCCGCTACAAGGCGGAGTTGAAAAACAGAAGAGGCAAACAGCCTCAACAACCGATGAGTGACAGCTCTTCCAAGCCGCCAATCAATGAATGGGTTCGGGTAAAACGGAATCGTTCAACACTTGAGGAGCGCATTCGCAAGCGCCGCACGATGTCAGCACAGGCACGGGCTCAAATCCAAGAAGCCCGTAGAAGGTTGCAGAAGGAGGTGGCTAAGAAGCCACCATCAACCCGCAAAGTCTGGAGGCCGAAATCCGAAGCGACGATGCAGGCTAAAGAGCAACCTTTGCAACCTTCGAAGCAGGTTCAACCTCCGGCGAACCAAACGAAATCGTCGGGAAATCCCGCAGGACCATCCCGAAAAAGGAGGTCAGTTTTGGAACACCTCGGCCCAATTCCCGATGAAAGAGGCAAGGCTCCAGTTCAAGATCGTTTGGGCCCGATGAATAAGCCCCGAATGAATCAACATGCTGGGGGTCGTTGTCACTTTCAGCATGACGAGGAGTTCAAGGCTGCTGCGCACGTCAATTTGCGCATCGAGGTTCGGGAGCCCGTTGAGAATTCACGCCCACAAAGGCGCGTTTCAAGACGCGTGACTCTCGAAAGCCCAAAGAAGGCAATTCGCCCCCAGAAGGAAACATTGTCGTCCGATGACGATAACGTTATACCTGGGAAATCGTGCCAACACGCGATAGGTTGCTCCGACTTTCATACGGACGAGCTGTACTATCGTGCTGAGAGTACGAACAGAGCCAGAAAGAGAAGTTCTCGTAGGCTCGAGACTCAGTGCCCCTGTTCCAAACTCATTCGGGCGGTATTGTCTCAGTGTAATTGCACTAAGACGGTCCCCGAAAGGGTTTCGGTGTTCGAAAGGCTCAGCACTGAGACGCCAAAGCCAAGGCCTAGGCGTTTCCGACGAAGGAGAGCGGTGGTTGAAGACGGAGAATTCCCGAGGGTCACCGCTAATATGACCAACAAGGGGACATTGGCACGGGATGATCTCGAGTCGATTCTGAATGCATCTCGGCATCTAACCCGTTTGTAGTCTGGAGCCATCTCACGAAGAACGTATGGGAGGGTTCGGATAAGACCACCTTCAGAAGATGAGGAATCGGATGCTTGCTCTGTGGTTGCATCTGACAACACTGTATCCAGCAAAGGAGAACCCCGCGAGTCATTCATGATAAGCGCGGAACAAGTGGCCAAGATGCTTGAAGAAGCCATGGCCAAACAACAGGAGAGCTTCAGGCTCGAGATGCAGATGGCTATGCAGACTATGAAAGAGATGCATGACCAACAACTCCAGGCACTGAGGAACCAACAAGGTGAATCAAGTCGTCGTAACCAGAACAATCTGGAAGATGAGGACACAGGTGCAAATGAAACTCATAATGCCAATGACCCTCCCATCAACGCAGGGGGTGGTAATGAGGATGCCAACGAAGATACAAGTGAAAACTTGAAGATCAAAAGCCTCGAGAGCAAAATCAATACCTTGATGTCCGCTCAAGAGGTGAAGAAAACGGGCATTCCTTGTCCATACCCAAGGGAGTGGGAGTCAATCCCCCATCCGGCGAAGTTTAGTCTAATCAACTTCACGCTGTTTGATGGGAAAGGTTCCCCCACTCAGCATTTGATTTATTTCAAATCGCACCTGGGTGTTATCTCCGGCAATGAGCCTCTGATGGTGCGGTCATTCGTTGGCACTCTTCGCGGAGCCGCCTTCGATTGGTATCGCCGCCTCAAGCCAGGAAGCGTGAATAGCTGGGACGACATGGAGACAAAATTCCTCGCTAACTTCTTCGACGATGACATTGAGATATCCATCGGGTCATTGCTCGACGAGAAACAGAAAGACGGGGAATTAGTGGACACCTTCGTCAAGAGGTTCCGGAACAAAGCAATAAACTGTCGGGACCCGATCACTGAGGAGTTCATTCTCCAGACTTGCCACAACAACCTCGCATTGGACGTGTTGGAAGCAATGGGAACAGCACCGTCCAGCACTTGGAAAGACTTGAAGGTCCGAGGTGAACAAGCCGAACGCTTCCTTCGAAGGAAGAAGGCCGAGAGGGGTCAATCGATGATTAATCCTCCGAATTTGAACTTCGCCTCCCGTGGTAGGGGCAAGACACCCACAACGACTGTCAATGCTAATCAAACATCGCAACAGCAGTCCCGGAGGCAGCAAAAGACTTCGGATCAGAGGCCTCAAAAAGAGTACTCCTTCAAGAACGAAGATGTTCCAGCCATCTTCAAATCCCTCCTTGACAATAACAAGATCAAGCTCCCACCGATCACGAATCAGGAGGAAGCTGACGATATTGCGGATCCGAAGTACTGCGCATACCACAGGAGGATCCTTCACCCAACCAAGGCGTGCTTTACACTCAAGAATAGCATCCAAACCTTGGTTGAAGCCGGTGTCATAACGCTAGAGTGAGCCAGTTGAAAACGGCATAACTCCGACCGGTATAAGAGTATAAACTGCTTCTTGCAACTCCGACCGGTATAAGAGTATAAACTGCTTCCTGACACTCCGAAGAGTATACGAGTATAAACTGCTTCTCAATCCTCCGACCGGTATAAGAGGTTAAACTGCTCCCTGATACTCCAATAGGTATATGAGTCTAAACTATTTCCACGGGAAGTTCCTGGAGAGTGTCATGCGTGGTGTTCTTAAGGATAACCCGATCGTGCATCTAATTCAATGATACACCCAGTTTTGTAAAGAAAGTTGGGGGTGGATAATTCAGGTAACGGGAAGTTCCCGGAAGAATGTTAAATGTAATATTCTTAGGGATAACCCAGTCATGATGAATAAAGTGATAAGCACTAAATTTCTAATGCTTAGAATTTTAATTTATCAATCATTGACGAATTGTCAAAACCCTTTGTGTTAAGTCCTTATCACTTAACATCAAGAACCCCCTTTGAGTGATTTGTACGAATCAACATTCCTACAATGATTTGTACTCTTACTCTCACTTTTCACTTGGTCAAACCTTCCTACAGTTAGGACCAAAACCAAAATCCCCTCTCGATTCCTTCAATGAACGAGAGGTCCACTTTTAAATTGAGCGATTAAACCTTCCTATAGTTAGGATCATCTCAAACTTCCCATTTGGTCAAACCTTCCTACAGTTAGGACCAAAACCAAAATCCCCTCTCGATTCCTCCAATGAACGAGAGGTCCACTTTCAAATCGAGTGATCAAACCTTCCTACAGTTAGGGTCATCTCAAACTCTCGGTCAAACCTTCTTACAGTTAGGACCAGAACCACGATTCACTCTCGATAAACGAGAAATTCATCCTTAGTTCGGTAATCAAACCTTCCGACAGTTAGGGTTATCCGAATCTTTTTGATTCTCGGAGTGGAGATCCCACTCTTAGTTTTACCTTTCCGGATTCTGGGGGTGGAGATCCCACCTCGAGTTTCCTTTCCTTCTTTGTTTGGGGAATAGAATATAAAATTCTTCCTTTCCACACCAATCCTTTTCCAAGAATTTAGGATTCATCCTAGGAAGTTTATCCCGAATCCTAAGTAGGGATAAGTCTGTGCCTCACACGCACTGCCGGTTTAGTCTTTTTCCGATTAAAAAAGACACCAAAGTTCGATTCTAGGGTATTTTATCCTGAAACCTAAGCAAGGATAAGTCTGCGCCTAACACGCGTTGCCGGTTAGTTCTTGACCGTTAAAAAGAACATCCGTCCGCATATTCAACATTGTGGCAGGTTGTTATTAATAACACCGAAATCCATGCCTTACACGCATGGGGAATTTCATCCTGAATCCTAAGAAAGGATATGCCGACGCCTAACACGCGCCGCCGGTTTAGTCTTTCGCCGATTGAAGAAGACACCAGGGTCTAAACCTGGGGAATTTTATCCCGAAGCCTAAGTAAGGATAAGCCAACGTCTAATACACGTTGCTGGGTAGCCTATTCCCACAACAATGGCGAAGTCTACATATTCGAAGTTGTAGCACAAAGTCTAAGGGAGTTCATTCCTTTAGCACAACGTCACATGCGGAACGGACTAAAACAATCTGCATGCTAGCCCGACTCAAACGGTAGTCGGTAAAGGCTAATCAAATCCGTTGAAGGCTGGGGGTTAGCCAAAAACCCTAAAGTCAACGCCTAACACGCGTCGCCGGGTAACCTATTCCCGTAACAAATGGTAAAGTCTATGTATTCAACATCATAGCACAAAGTCTAAAGGAGTTCATTCCTTTAGCACAACGTCACATGCGGAACGGATTTAAACAATCCGCATGTAAGCCCGATTCAAACGGTAATCGGTAAGAGCACGTTAAATCCGTTGAAGGCTGGGGGTTAGTCAAAAACCCTAAAGTCAACGCCTAACATGCGTCGCCGGGTAACCTATTCCCGTAACAAATGGTAAAGTCTATGTATTCAACATCATAGCACAAAGTCTAAAGGAGTTCATTCCTTTAGCACAACGTCACATGCGGAACGGATTTAAACAATCCGCATGTAAGCCCGATTCAAACGGTAATCGGTAAGAGCACGTCAAATCCGTTAAAGGCTGGGGGTTAGCCAAAAACCCTAAAGTCAACGCCTCACACGCGTCGCCAGGTAACCTATTCCCGTAACAAATGGTAAAGTCTATGTATTCAACATCATAGCACAAAGTCTAAAGGAGTTCATTCCTATAGCACAACGTCACATGCAGAACGGATTTAACAATCCGCATGTAAGCCCGATTCAAACGGTAATCGGTAAGAGCACGTCAAATCCGTTGAAGGCTGAGGATTTGCCAAAAATCCTAAGTCAACGTCTCATACACGTTGCTGTTTAGTCTTTTCACAGGAGAAAGACGAAGTCTACGTATTCAATATCGTAGCACTAAAAGGGTTAACTCTTTTAGCTTAACGTCACATGCGGAACGGATTTAAACAATCCGCATGCTAGCCCGACTCAAACGGTAGTCGGTAAAGGCTTATCAAATCCGTTGAGGGCTGAGAATTTGCCAAAAATTCTATAAGTACGAGTCATTGACGCATCAATTCTATGGATTGGTCTCGTGACTCGAGTATCCGCCACGCTCCAATACCTTAAGAGCTTAAACTGTGTATACTCCAGAAGACGTACGAGTATAAACTGTGTCGGACGTCGAACAATACGTCGCAATGAAGCCTGGACGCCGGACAACGCGTCGCAATGAAGGTTAAACACCAGACAACGCTCAAACGCCGGACAACGCGTCGTAAATGAAGACTCAACGCCGTCAATCGATGATCAGTTCTATGTTGAAGCAACCAACTCGAGCTAAAAAGTCAAAAAAAATCAAGAATCGACTTCAAGTTCAAAATTTCGACAACGGTCAGACAATAAATGCAGCACCGGAATCCTTACAGACGTTCGACAAAGCACCGAATAGCCTGAAGGAATTGAAGAAATCCAGAACAGAAGTCATTCTAAAGTCCCGCTACGCCGACTGAAGGTTGGGACAATCACATCCAAAGTATTCCAGACTCTTCTATAAAAGAACGAGACTGAAATACTTTGGAGGGGGTATCTGTAGGCATATAAAATTGCCTATAGGTCCCTTAGCACAGCTCGACACGGTGATTCGACAAATCAACGAACCATCGAATGACGAGGCGACGAGGTCAACAAAGTGCACGCGATCAACGAATGCATTCGCGTGCGGAATCAATCCAATGGTTTGGGGAGTCAACGAGTCGTCCAACCAAGAACGGACTCGGATGAACCACGATCGAATCAAGATCGGTTTCAGACTCGAACTCAGAAGCGGGTTTACTGCCAAATCGAGAATCAATTCAACAAATCGATTCCGGACCAAGTCAACCACACAACTGAATCAAAGTCCAAGTCAACAGTGAAACGAATTACGAACGAAATGACGAAAGACGGCGAACACAACACCCGGGGGACTCGGCCGAAGCCGAGCCACCCCAGGGTGGCTCGGCCAAAGCCGAGCCACCCTGAGGTGGCTCGGCCAAGGCCGAGCCACCCATGGGTGGCTAGGCCCAGTTCCGTGCCCAAGGCACAGTTTCGAGTGCCTATAAATAGGCCTTCAAGTTCATTTGTTCAGATGTTGGAAAAAGAGGAGTCGAAGCTCTGCCGGATTCAGATCTAAGAACTTAGAAAAGATTGGAGCTTTGGAACTTCAAGGGCTTGTCCATCCAGATCCGGTGCTCGGTGATCGTCAACGCCAAATAAGGCAAGTGTTCGAGAAGAATCGGATCCCGGATCTCAGATCTACATCGTTATACTCCGGATCTAAGCTTGGTTCTTAGATCCCGAGATTCGAGCGGTCGTTTCCTTGGTGAAACGATCCCTCCCGGCTATTATCTCCTTGGTGGGATAATACCCGTAATACGTCGTAGATCTACTTGGATCCAGATCACGCGGTGGTCCACGGTAAACAACCCCGGCGCAGGCAAACAACCCACGCAAGCGAGGGACCGTAAAACAGAAAACTCGTGATTTGTTCGACAAATAAGGAAATTTGTAATTTTTCTTTGTTTTCTTTGATTTTCATTGTAACCGGCTCTTATAAAAAGATCGGATCTTTGTAACGCAAAAAGTTGTTAATTGAGTGCAATGACATCGACAATGAAGAAAAGTTTGATTTTTCCCGCGAACAGTTGCGGTGACTGAAGCAAGCAAGGAGATGATCTGGTTGAACGGGTGCTTGGAAGAGTTGGATCTGAAGCAAGGGAGAGGAGTTCTTTATTGTGATATTCAGAGCGCTATACATCTTACCAAGAATCCAGTATATCATGCCAGAACAAAGCACATCGACGTCAAGTACCATTTTATACGCTCGCTAGTTGAAGACGGAAAGTTACATTTAATGAAGAATTTGGGGAGTCAAAATCCGGCGGACATGTTGACGAAGGCAGTTTCCATTGAGAAACTGGAGTTGTGCGCAACTTCAGTTGGCCTTCACGAGTAGAAGACGAAGGCGGAGCCACACTACGAGGATCGGCGAGATCGCCGGGATATTGTTGATTGAAGGAAGAATTTTTCAGGGGGAAAGATACATGCGAAGAAGGGGAGAGTTCGGGGAACTTATTGTAGGCACTTTGGTCTCCAAGTGGGAGATTGTTAGTCTAAGGTGTAGACCCAAAGTTCAAGACGAAGACTGGAATAAAAAAAAGGCAGAAAAACGAGCAGGCTGATCTGCGGTCGACCGGGTCGGTCGACCGCAAACGTGCGCAGGAGCCAGGAGGGCTTGGATTAGGTCGCGGTCGACCGGCCCGGTCGACCGCCAAAACCCTGTAGGAGAAACTGCTCTCAGGTTTTGCATCGGTCGACCGCGCCAGTCGACCGCCAAACTCTCTGGAGTCTGTTCGGTCGACCGGACCGATCGACCGGACGTAGTTTTGGCAGTTTCCTGTTCCGCTTGGGATTCTGTTTCAACCAGGATTCTATATATATACCCCAAACGTTTTAGGGTTTGTATCATCATAAAAAAGAGAGTTTTTTGACTGCAAAGAGAGAGAGAATCTCAGAGAGATTAACCCCTTGTTTGAGAGCTTGTATTTTTCTTCTTCAATTAATAAAAGATTGTGTGGTGTGGCTCCCGAGGACGTAGGCACGTTGCCGAACCTCGTTAAATCCGTGTGTTCGTCTCCTTTTACTGTTTTGCAAGGTTAGATCTTTATTTGTGGTTTTATTCCTACTTTCCTACTTTCAACATAAGGTCCGGAAGGGCAAGGGTTCGATTGATTGTTTCGAATCCCCAACAATTGCATGTGTAATTACACGTGCTACGATGTTAGTATTTTATTAAGATTTATTTCCTCGCATTGGATCTGAACATGGTACTGTATTACTCTCAACCTAATTATTTAGACAATGCATACAAAAAACACATATTTTCTTATTACTACAACCCCCGCCCCCCCCCCCCCTAATTGTTTAGACAATATACATACTGATATACAATGTTATCTATAGAATACAAATTTTATCAGAACAATTTCCTTTCTTTTATAATCATCTATTAACAGACTTAAATTTTAACGGTCGAAACTTTTTTACCTTTAGGGCTGTTTGGTTCGTTTTTTAACTCTGTGGAAAAGTTTTACACCGCCTCCCCATCAGAGTTTTCGTGGCCACGTAGGATATAAGCTTTCCGTTGGTTTTTTTCCCATCTTTGGTTCGCTAAAGTTGAAGAAGAGAAACTTGATGAAAATCGTCGCCACATCAGATTTTTTTCTCTCTCCCGATTCCTTCCTCAACATCATGAAATCGACGAAAACTGTAGCCACGTCAGCTTTTTGTCATATAAACAAAAGTTTTTCCTTTTTTCCATACGAACCAAACACAAGAAAAATAATTACATTGGTTTCCCACCATTTTTTTGTGCGAACCAAAGCGAAACAATCTATTTTTTGGAAAAGTTTGGAAAACTCAAAACTTGTGTTTTTATACATGGAAATACATTTTCCTATATCTAGGAAACGAACCAAACATCCCCTTAAGATCTCAATACTCCCAAATTGATATACTAGAAAACACTTCCTAAATATGAAATGTTTTCCTAACTATTCAAGCTCCTATCCGACGTGTCCAATATAATGAGTAGTTTTTTTGACTTCATACCCAACGATGCTAAAGATCAAGTTTTTCTTTCCTTCCAAATTCATTCTTTATGTGTCTTTAGAATGTCATTAATTTTTAAGGTTGGTAATTAAACTTGACTCGGCAATAAAAGAACGAGTTTTGATTAGAAATGAGAATGAATTGTGGGAATTGGAAATTTAGAACGTGGGAAGCCGAAAAAAAAGAAATGTAAGGGGTGTGTACGTGCAAAAAAAAACAGTTGGTATACGCGAGGGAACTACGCACGTGCAGCGCATGTGAGAAGTCTAAGTCTGATCACAGCGATAACCACTTAGGGCATGTTTGTTTGCACCGAAGTAATTATGAAGTAGCTGAAGTAAAAGAAATAGACGCTACTTCTGCAAAAAAGTGTGTTTGGTTCTTTGAAAAACTTACTTTCAATACTTCCTTAAACGCTTATGTGGCGCTTACGTGTCATCATTACTTCCAAAATATTTTTTCAATCCTCAATACTCAGAAGTAGCTCGGAAGTAGTTGAAATGCATATTAATTAGGAAATAAATAATTTTTTTATTAATATTTCTTTTATTAGTTAATTCTAACAACTTTTCATTGATAAAATTACTTTCTAGTAATATTTTCTAAATGTTATCCAAACAAAAAAAGTAAATGAAGAGGAAGAAGTTTACTTCCATTATTTTTAAAAATATATGAAACAAAAAAAATTCTATTTTCACTACTTCCTACTTCATAGTTTTGAAAGTTACTTCTATAACCTACTTCTTACTTTCAATACTTTCATTATCCAAACGGGCCCTTAGGGGCTGTTTGGTTTCCTGTTTTTAAGAGAAAAATTCTCTTGAAAGCCTGTCAAAAATATCACTTTTTGACAAACTTTCAAGCAAAATCGTCTCTAAAAAAACGATTTTAATTGAAAGCCTCCAAAAAAATGACACTTTGACAGGCTTTCAAGTGAAAAAATTTCTTAACAAGACCCTTACCGAAGAGGGGATGTTTTGCTTCGCCGTATGATTCCTCCCTCTCTCGTTGGCCAACGTGGCTACCCGCTTACCCATCTACCTGCACTCGTGCCTTTGCTCTTGGGACCACCGTAAGAAATGAGTGGCACTAGAGGCACACCATTGGACACAATCCCAACCACACCCCTCACCTGCTACAGTGCAGGGGCCTCCACATGAGATTTTAAAAAAAATCCCATGTGAGGCCCCCTGCACTGTAATAGGTGAGGGGGTATGGTTAGAATTTTGTCCAAAGGTGTGCCTCTAGTGTTTCTTGTAAGAAATACGATGGAGGTGCATCGCGGGTCCCGCAACCAGACAAGCAGTTCAGGGGACGATCTTATCCGCCAGCTTCTCTGTTACCCCCAGCCTGCACTTTGCTGACGTGGACACTTTGGAATGCGGCGCCTCACGTGCTTCCAACGGGAGTCGGGGGTTTTTTAATTTTTTTACGGGGACAATGTTGGTATTTTTTAGCCTCAATTGCACCCCCGTGACATTCACAAACTAATCAAGGTTCGGACCGTTCTAAATTGCAATGTTATTAAAATCATGTGATGTCCGTAACTCCCTGATTTTATTCGAGTGATAATTTGAAAATTGAGTGCAATCACTAATGATAAGATTCATAAGAATATCATAATGAGCCGAAAGATATTGCTAACAACATTCATATATGTTGTTACATTTTTCTCATTCTCCATCGACGCGTTGATCAAGAAACCAAAGATGATACAAAGGAAACATCATCATCTAGTGAAATAAATAAAAATGGACAAAAAAATGGACGGTGCAAATTGACTAGCAGCAGAATAGAGATGCTCCCTCCTTATCTCTGTTTGACACATCTACCTACTTAATTATATATATGTAGCTTTTCTTTGTATGTATTCTTTCATTAATTTGTCTTGTGCTGTTATACAAAAAGGATATGAAACTGATCCATATACTTTCCACCATTGCTAAATATCTATTGTATTTCCTTGACATTTAACTAAAGAAGTAGATAAATATTCATCTATTTCAGAAACCTCCAATGATGACGATCATGTTGGCCTTCTTGTTTTGATGATGTTTAACAAATAATTTACTTTTAATGTTGTTTGTCTAGTGTTTGTGTTTTTGTATTAATTTTGAACAAAGATACATATCCTAGGTTGGGGATATGTACATATTATGTAACAACCATTTTTGTTATTTAGCTTGCTGGGATATTTTTATGGTATCCCATCCTTTCTGTCAAAAAAAAAAAAAAAACAAAAACAAAAAGGATCGTTACTATAATGAGCACATACATACTAGTACCAGTCAGAATGGCATAACGTAATGCATACTTTAATAACTAATAAAGATAATAAAGACAATAAAGACTAGGGTTATTTTTTCTCCCCCTATAAATCACCTTAGATATAGGGTAATTATACAAAAAAACACCATGTAATATCTATTTATATAGACCATATTTAAAGTAGATTTTCTGACGCAATTAAGTGTTAAAAAAATGAAATTACTAAAGTCATCTAAACATGATAGAAATTCAAATACTTGATCTAAACATGTTTAGAAACTTAAAATTATAATCTATATCAAAACATAAGCAAAATTGATTCAGCTAACCTCCAGCCTTTGTTGTCTTACACAATGGATAATAGATGTTGATTTCGAGAATATCTTCTAAACCTTATCTCTTCACTAATAGATGGTGTATTTTTTTCCCCTCAAAATTTTCCTTAAAACCCCAAAAGTACTTTTAAAAAACTCACGCTCAAGGCACACGACTCCTATTATTATTATTATTATTATTATTTAGGTATTATTAGGATACAACTCACATGTCTTAAACTTGAATTTTTAAGCTTATTGTTTATATTTAGTGAAATTTTGATTGGGCGGTGGTTGATTGTAACAAAAACCCACTTTAAATGTAGTTCATGCATAAATAAAAATTGAAATGCGGTTTCCATGTGATTACTCTATTTTCAAGGTGGTTTCTGTTAAAAAAAAAATCCTAAAATGTATATCAAAACATCATATAAAGGATGTATACATTGTTTGCGGTGAAAGTTGATTTTTTCATTGCTGAATCTATTACACGTTTATCGATTACAGATTTAAAGTAAAATTAGTCTTTTTATAAGACTTGCTTACACAATGAAAATAATAAAAAAAATACAACTCTCTTCAAACAAATACGCAACGGGTGTTCATCGCCCGCTGCTTGCGTGGGATCTTGGCCTGTGACGGGTATGTTGATATCCGTGGACCACCGCCGATCAGATCTGATTGCTGAAAAATTAGGCAGAGCTTCGTCGATTCGCGAAGGAATCGAGAAACCAAAGCACTTATCTCGGCAACAGCGAGATAATTGCTCTTCTTAAGATTACCGCAACGGGGTAATCTTAGTGGATGAACCGGACTGCAGATCTAACGAACTCCTCTTTCTTTATACCGAAGAATCCGCTGAAGTCTCCTCCTCCTCTTTGAAATTCGTGGCTCTTCACTCCTCAATTCGGCAGGGCTTCGCCAACGCTCGAGAAATCCAGATTCGAAAAAATGAGGGCCTGAGGCTGTATATATAGGCTCATGGGGAGTTCCGGGCAGTTAAAACCGCGTAACGACCCGTTTTTGGGTTTGGAGACACACTAGGGTGTCTCGGCCTTGGCCGAGACACCTTGGGGTGTCTCGTTTGTGCCGAGACACCTCGGGGTGTCTCAACTCTGGTTGAGACGTTCTGTTTTGTATATTTGTTCTTTTCCGCCGTAACTTCTTCATCCGAACTCGGATTTGAGCGATTCAAAGTGCGTTGGAAAGCCGACAAGGAGTTCTATAAGCTCCAATGATTAGATCATCTGTGGAATAAATGAGACACGAAGGGTATTTCGCCGTTTGCAACGACACGAGGTTCCCGATCAGTTCGTATCCTTGTTATTCTGAAATTCCGTTACTTCACGTAGTTCGTCGATTCACTTCAAGCGTTCGTCGACGTCAATCAAACTTTTGTGACTTGGATAGTGACGTTCATCGTCTTTTCTTAGCACAGAGCCGTTCGTAGAAACCTATAGGCAATTTTCGATGCCTACAGATACCCCCTCCAAAGCGTTCCAGACTCGTTTCTTTTATAGAAGAGGCTGAAATACTTTGGACGTGATTGGTCTAGCCTTCAGTCGGCGTAAAGGACCTGTAGTTAGCTTCGACTCTTGGCTCCTTCGATTTTCAGTCTATTCGATGCCTTGACGAATAGCTGAGTTCCTTCCGGCACTACGTTCATCGTCTGGCCGTCGTCGGAGTCTCGAGTCTAAAATCGGTGAGTTGGATTTGGCTCGTGTCATTGAATTGACTCAGAACTGACTATTACAACGCATCGACTCTTTCATTGCAATGCATTGGTTGGAGTTGACCTAGGATTACGCGTTGACCGGCGTTGACTCTAGGGTTTTGAACGTCGAATGTTGACTTTTTTATCACAGCGCATTGACTTTTGGTTGCAACACGTTGACTGGCGTTGACCTAGGGTTACGCGTTGACCGGCATTGACCTTAGGGTTTTGAATCGCCATACGTTGACTTTTGATCGCAACGCGTTGACTAGCATTGACCTAGGGTTACGCGTTGACCGGCGTTGACCTAGGGTTTCGAATCGCCCGATGTTAACACAGTTTATACTCATACGTTTGCTGGAGTATACACAGTTTAAGCTCTTAAGGTATTGGAGCATGGCGGTCCCAAGTGTCGGGGCTGCAGGACCAACTGTTAAAGCTGATTCATCTGCATGTGTGAATCTTATCTTGATGTTATTGGATACTCGAGTCACGAGACCAACCAACGGAGCTGGTGCGTCAATGACTCGTATT
Organism: Asparagus kiusianus; assembly: GCA_022839385.1. Classification (NCBI taxonomy): domain Eukaryota; kingdom Viridiplantae; phylum Streptophyta; class Magnoliopsida; order Asparagales; family Asparagaceae; genus Asparagus; species Asparagus kiusianus. Next base: position 23,464 of record BQKN01056341.1, read on the forward strand.
TATAGAATTTTTGGCAAATTCTCAGCCATCAACGGGTTTGATGAGCCTTTACCGACTACCGTTTGAGTCGGGCTAGCATACGGATTATTTAAGTCCGTTCCGCATGTGACGTTAAATTAAAAGAGTTAACCCTTTTAGTGCTACGATATTGAATACGTAGACTTCGTCTTTCTCCTGTGAAAAGACTAAACAGCGACGTGTATCAGACGTTGACTTAGGATTTTTGGCAAATCCTCAGCCCTCAACGGATTTGACGTGCTCTTACCGATTACCGTTTGAATCGGGCTTACATGCGGATTGTTTTAGTTCGTTCCGCATGTGACGTTATGCTAAAGGAATGAACTCCCTTAGACTTGATGCTACGATATTGAATACGTAGACTTCGCCATTGTTACGGGAACAGGCTACCCGGTAACGCGTGTTAGGCGCTGACTTATCCTTACTTAGGATTCAGGATAAAAGTCCCCAGAATCGAATTCTGATGTCTTCTTCAATCGGTAAAAGACTAAACCGGTAACGTGTATTAGGCGTTGGCTTATCCCTGCTTAGGCTTCGGGATAAAATTCCTCGTGCGTGTGAAGCACGGATTTTAGCATTATTAATAACAACCTACCACAATATTGAATATGTGGGCTTTTGTCCTTTTTACGGTTAAGGACTAACCGGCAACGCGTGTTAAGCGCTGACTTATCCCTTCTTAGGCTTCGGGATAAAATTCCCCAGACTGGAATTCTGGTGTCTTTTTCAATCGGTGAAAGACTAAACCGGTAACGCGTGTTAGGCGTTGACTTATCCCTACTCAGGATTCGGGATAAAATTCCCCGTACCTGTGAGGCACGGATTTTGGGAGTTAAAAAAAAGTGGTGTCTTCTCTTGGGGCAAAGACGAACCCAAAATGGGAGAGGAAGAAATTTATATTCTATCTCCCAACACTGAAGAGGAAGAATTTTATATTCTATCTCCAGTTGGAAAGGAAACTTGAGGTGGAATCTCCACCCCCAGAATCCGAAAAGGTGAAACTAAGAGTGAGATCTCCACTCCGAGAATCGAAAAGATTCGGATAACCCTAACTGTTGGAAGGTTTGATTACCAAACTAAAGATGAATTTCTCGTTTATTGAGAGTGAATTGTGGTTTTAGTCCTAACTGTAGGAAGGTTTGACCAAGCGGGAGTTTGAGATGACCATAACTGTAGGAATGTTTGATCACTCGATTTGAAAATAGACCTCTCGTTCATTGGAGAAATCGAGAGAGAATTTTGGTTTTAGCCCTAACTGTAGGAAGGTTTGACCGAGTGAGATGTTTGAGACGATCCTAACCGTAAGAAGGTTTGATCGCTCGATTTGTGGATCTCTCGTTCATTGGAGGAATCGAGAGGAGATTTTGACTGTGGTCCTAACTGTAAGAAGGTTTGACCAGGTAAACAGTGGGTGTGGGAGTACAAATCATAGTAGGAGTGTTGACTTGTACAAATCACTCAGTAGGGGTTCTTAGTGTCAAGTGATAAGGACTTAACACGAAGGGGTTTGACAATTCGTCAAAGATTGACAGATCAAAATTCCAAGTATTATGTCCGGAATTTAATAATGGGAATGTTGAGTGCACAAACACATAGAAGTTTGAGTGGATTCAACCGAAAGGAATTTTGGTGGTCCCATCGTCAATTAGTCCGATCGGTGGGGGATTTTGTGATAGAAGACTATGAGTCGTCAAACACCAATGAGAGTTTCGTGAAGGATGATTGATCCAACGAAGTGATCGAATCTTGTCTCAGCAAAAGAGTGTTCGGAAATCACGGTGGGTTTAGTGCTTATCACTTTATTTGTAATGATCGGGTTATCCCTAAGAAAATTACATGTAAAAATTCTTCCGGGAACTTCCCGTTACATGAATCATCCACCCCCAGCTTCCTTCGCAAAACTGGGTCTAACTTCATAGTGAGTTACATGACCAGGTTATCCTTAAGAATATTACATGTAAAAAATTCTCCAGGAACTTCCCGTCAAGTGTGGGAAACAGTTTAGACTCATATACCTATTGGAGTATCAAGGAGCAGTTTAACCTCATATACCGGTTGAAGGATTGAGAAGCGGTTTATACTCGTATACTCTTCGGAGTGTAGGAAGGAGCAGTTTATATTCTTATACTTATCGGAGTGTTGCCATTCTCATTTGGCTTATCCTAGCGTTATGACGCCGGCTTCAACCAAGGTTTGGATGCTATTCTTTAAAGTAAAGCAAGTCTTGGTGGGATGAAGGATCCTCCTGTGGTACGCACAGTACTTCGGATCCGTAGTATTGTCAGCTTCCTCCTGATTTGTGTTGGGTGGCAGCTTAATCTTGTTGTTTTTAAGAAGGGTCTCGAAGATGGCTGGAACGTCTTCGTCCTTGAATGAGTACTCTTTTTGGAGCCTCGAATCCGAAGTCTTCTGTTGTCTTCGGGGTTGTTGTTGTGACATCTGATTAACATCAACAACTGTTGTAGGTGTCTTCCCTTCATCATGGGAAATGAGACTCGGGTTCAGAGGGTTAGCTATCAGTTGGCTTCTTTCGACCTTCCTCCTTCTGAGAAAGTGTTCGGCCTGCTCTCCGCGCACCTTCAACTCTTTCCAGGTATTGAGCGGCTCTACTCCCATAACGTCCAAGATGTTAATGGACAAGTTGTTATGACAGGTTTGCAAAACGAATTCCTCCGTGACGGGATCCTTACAGTTCATTGCCTGATTGCGGAAGCGTTTGATGAAGGTATCCACCGACTCTCCGTCTTTTTGTTTCTCATCGAAGAGTGTCCTGATCGACACTTCAGCATCATCATCGAAGAAATGAGCGAGGAACATGCTCTCCAGGTCCTCCCAGCTGTTGATGCTTCCAGGCTTGAGACAGCGGTACCAATCGAAGGCAGGCCCGCGAAGGGTGCCAACGAATGACCGCACCATCAAGGGCTCGTTGCCAAAAATCATGCCCAAGTGGGACTTAAAGTAGATTAGATGCTGAGTGGACGAGCTCTTCCCGTCGAACGACGTGAAGTTGATCAGGTTGAACTTTGCCGGATACGGGATCGAATCCCACTCTTTTGGGTAAGGACACAAAATGCCGGTCTTCTTTACCTCTTGAGCAGACATTAAAGCGTTAATTTTGCTCTCGAGATCCTTCATCTTTCCGTCCTCATCTATATCCTGTTTTGGACAATTTTCGAGAGGAATAATGCGGCCACCCCCAGTGTTATCATCATTGGTGGGTCCACCCCCAGCGTCGTTATTTTTAGTGGGACCACCCCCAGCGTTATGTTCATCCACATCTGAATAGCTACATACTTGGTTAGCAGTGCTGCGACGGATGGACTCACCTAGCTGATTCGATAAAGCTCGGATTTGTTGGTCGTGTATTTGTCTCATCTCCTGCATAGCCATTTCCACTTCGATCTTGAATGCTTCTATCTGCTTAGCTAAAGTATCCTCAACCATTTTGGCTACTTCCTCGGTGTTGATCATAAACACCTCACGAGATTGTCCGGGACTGGATACGGTGGCTTCTGAAGCGACTGCCGAGCAAGCGTCTGACGCTTCATCGTCCGAGGATAGTCCTCTGGTCATCCTCAAATAATCTCTACGTCTAGTAGTCCCTGCACATAGCCGAGTTAAACGATGTGATATGAGGGGGTCCGAATCAGAAGGTCGGGTAGATTTCCTCTTATCAGTCACGTTGGCGATGACTACGGATTGTTCAGGCCCGACGGCTTCTAATTAAAACCGAGACATTAGTTGGGCTATCCCCGAATTGACTCTCTTTCATGGGAAAAAATCGGGGTTAGAAGTAATCGGAGACTTCCTCTTATCGACCATATTGATGGTGAATGCTGAGAGTTCGTCATCTCGATTGGCTGATCGCCTCTTGCTAAAACGCCTTGATTTGAGTTTCAATGCTTCTACGGAGATACTCTCGAATATCGAGACCCTCCGTGGAGCGGTCTTGGAGTAGCTACACGCTGATAATACTGCCCTAATAATTTTATTATACAGACAATGAGAGTCCGCTTCCCAGGTACTTCTCTTTCGAGATTTATTCGTACCCCCAGCCCGATAGTATAACTCATCGACGTTGCAGTCAGAGCAACCTATCGGCTGTTTACATGAATTCTCAGGTATAACGCGTTCGTCTGTCTGACGCATTTTCCTCTGAGTAAACATTGCCTTGTTGGCATCTGCAGGAGTCACACGTTTGGAATCACACTTTTGTGAGGGTGAAACCTTAACGGGCTCCTGGTTTTCTGCACGCACCCCCAATCGTGTTGCAGAAATCAACTTGTTAGGAGGTCGCGTACTACCCCCAGTCTGGATGTTTGCTCGGGGTTCCTTCAATGGTCCCAAGCGTTCCTTAATAGGTGCTTTGCCTCGATCCTCGGGTAGAGAGCTAATGTGATCCTTTAATGGGATTCTAGATTTGGAGAGACCCACGCTGTCATAGGGCTTTACCGGAAGTGCGGGAGCAGGATCTGGAGTTGACGAAGGCCGGAGAGCAACGTCGCCTGCTTTTGCCTTAGGCGCTGATTTGGTTTTTGGCATCCAAACTTGTTTGGATCTCGGTGATCTCTTAACTGCCTCGTCCTTTTGCATTTCCTGTGCTTTACGCACAAGGAGCCGGGCATGCGCGAGCAAGGCGCGATGCTTCTGGATTCTCTCCTTGAGAGTAGAGTGGGTTCGTTTGACACGAACCCATTCGTTAATCGGAGGTCGGGAGGAGGATCCCGATGCTGGTCGTGGTGATAGATTAGCCACTTGGTGTTTTCTGAACTTCAGATCTGCTTGGTAACGGAGTCCATCCACCTGATCCAAAGCCTTGGCGAATTGGCATGCGAGGCGTTGGCGTTTCCTTTGACGTGCTCTCTTTGATAGAGTTGGCGCACCTTCAGCAGTCAGCTCCTTGATCGCGAAGGAGTTCAGATCTGCAGATCTGGTCTCATCGGATGCCGGCGGATCGTTATAAGGTGCAATTGTAGCATCGACTACGGGGAGATCGACTTCTCGGATCTTTAGATCTGGAGACCGGCGGATCTTCTGGGAGGAGGAGATCTTCTTGCGCTTATGAGGAGGAGTAGATCTGGAGGAGGAGGAGGAGGAGATATACTCTTCAAATTTCTGCTGGTCGAATTCGTACTCGACCTCTTCGAACACCGGGATCTTGATCGTCGGCTGCGGCACGATAGCTTTGGCAGCGAGGCTGTTGGCTCTCACTGTGGTCGCCAGCTTGTTTGCGGTGAAAGTTAATTTCTTCATTGCTGAATCTATTACACATTTATCGATTACAGATTCAAAGTAAAATTAATCTTTTTATAAGACTTTCTTACACAATGAAAGTAATAAAAAAAATACAACTCTCTTCAAACAAACGCAATGGGTGTTTATCGCCCGCTGCTTGTGTGGGATCTTGGCCTGTGACGGGGATGTTGATATCCGTGGACCACCGTCGATCAGATCTGATTTCTAAAAAATTAGGCAGAGCTTCGTCGATTCGCGAAGGAATCGAAAAACCAAAGCGCTTATCTCGGCAACAGCGAGATAATTGCTCTTCTTAAGATTACCGCAACGGGGTAATCTTAAGGGATGAACCGGACTGCAGATCTAACGAACTCCTCTTCTTTATGCTGAAGAATCCGCTGAAGTCTCCTCCTCCTCTCTGAAATTCGTGGCTCTTCACTCCTCAATTCGGCAGGGCTTCGCCAACGCTTGAGAAATCCAGATCCGAAAAAATGAGGGCCTGAGGCTGTATATATAGGCTCAGGGGGAGTTTCGGGCGGTTAAAACCGCGTAACGACCCGTTTTTGGGCTTGGAGACACCCCTGGGTGTCTCGGCGAGGCCGAGGCCGAGACACCCTAGGGTGTCTCAACTCTGGCTGAGACGTTCCGTTTTGTATATTTGTTCGTTTCCGCCGCAACTTCTTCATCCGAACTCGGATTTGAGCGATTCAAAGTACGTTGGAAAGCCGACGAGGAGTTCTATAAGGTTCAATGATTAGATCATCTGTGGAATACATGAGACACGAAGGGTATTTCGCCGTTTGTGAACGACACGAGGTTCCCGATCAGTTCGTATCCTTGTTATTCTGAAATTCCGTTACTTCACGTAGTTCGTCGATTCACTTCAAGCGTTCGTCGATGTCAATCAAACTTCTGTGACTTGGATAGTGACGTTCATCGTCTTTTCTTAGCACAGAGCCGTTCGTGGAGACCTATAGGCAATTTTCGATGCCTACATACATCTGTGAGCAATTGTATAACTTATAGAGGATTTGCTTGATCAAGGGACAATAAACAAAGAAAATTTGGCATTCTTTTTCCCTTATTTTGCCAATCAACCTTTGAATAACAATAAAATTTTAAATCTTTTCCTATGACTACAAATATGAACTCAAGTATATACTACTTTTGTGATGAGCCCAAGTACACTTCTTACTAGTAGAGAGAAAAAATGACAACTAATGGACGCCAAACCACTCCATTTAATACTAGTATCAACAAAATAGATTAGGAAAGGGTTCTAGCTAGGTTCTGAACGTCTTTTATCTTATTTATGCTAAATAACAGCTGTTTCCACGGGGAAAGAAAGGGATTGGAGGTGGCCAAAACGTGTTGGTTGGGTGATTCTCATGGAGGATGTTGCATTGCCTATCACGCAAAGGTCTTTGGCTACTCTTATTTTTGACTGTTTCATTGCATATAGAATAGCATGTGGCTGGAAAAAAAAAACTTTAATTGTGGGGAAAGGAAAAGGGTTTATTATTTCCCTTTCATGAATTAATTATAGGTTACATGCAAGCATTTAGGAAATAGGGTTAGAGGTCAAGGGATTCCACTAGGTAGTAGATAGTGGATAAATCATGCGCATAGAGATATGCATACTGCCATTTACTAATTTATAGGGGGGACTTAAGAGGGGCATTGGTATTTTTATGTGAGCTTTTGTTATAGGGACCCAAAATATAGTATCAACATGGGGCACATGCGAGGTGTCCCCTTCATATTGCATAATGAGCTGACCATCATAACTCCTTACGCAATAAAAGGGAAACACCTCACATGTCCCATTGTTGGTCTCATATTTTGGGTCATCGTGACGGGGAATTTTTGTTTTTATGTAAGAGAGGGATGAGGATAGAGCTTTAAATGGTTTAGGAGAGAAGCCAACTTAGTGCATTTATGGCATATATTGTTTTTTCACCCACCATTATGCCATTGGTTGATGTTTGTTTTACGTACTAAATGAGGACAGACCATTGGAAAAGTCCGAAGATTCCCCTATAGTTTTTCTTCCTAAATTTTGAAGGACACCCTACGTATATAATATTTCATCTCGGTGGCATGGAAATAAACTAAAAGAGAATTAAGGAGACCTTTTCATTCAAAAATGTTATTACACATCACATGTGTTGATTTCCTGATTGTCTTTTATTTAGGAAACTAATCAAAAAGAATATTTGTGCACAGTTTCTATTATATAACCCTAAAGAAAATACTACACATTTTATCTGTAACTTCTCATCTAATAAATGTTTTTAGATAAATCCTTCTCTAAGGACTTATCTATAAAGCCAAACCAGCTTCAAATACACCTAATATAAAATGCCTTAGGAGGTATAATTCTTGCTCACAAGATGCAAAATAACCGGTTCAAAATCTTCTCCACAAAACCGTGTGCTCTAACCTGTAGAGTTTAATATTGTCAATTTCTTTAGTAGTTTCTCATCATATGTAATGTTGACAGGAAAATGTTTTTATATATTCTCAAGTTGTTTGATGTTTGACATTCACTTACTCTTCCAAATATTTCTCCATCAAAATTTGCCAGTGCATGCAAACTCATCTCCTTGATAAAACAAGGTACAGTACAGCTTTAGCTTATGCAGCTCTCGAGATAAGGGTGCAATTTAGGTCATTAGTCAGGACTCAGGCCAGCTATCAAAGCCATGACTTTTTTTATTTGGGACCGAGATAATTATTTGCGCTTGCAATGTCACCGTTACGCAAGAGACAACCAAGGATGTAAATAATTCAAAGCCGAGTTCATCATACATAGAGCTATGCCTATTTTTTTTTAAATTTAAAACTATTTTCCATTTAGGAAAATTAGAGTTTTAACATTTATAAAAGTCACAGAGATCCTCTACAAGCCATGCATTTTGCATCATTGGATTAAAAAACTTGAGAAGTTAAAAATCATGGATCTTTAGCAAATGCATCGTCTGTTTGTCATTTTCTATACACGGAATTGGGTTCGCCACATAAAGTAAACACATAAAATATAATCCATAAAATTATGTTGATTTCAAGTGGATTTGTAAATTTAGTCACATATCCTCACAAAATTCGTGTACAACAAACGAAATTTAATTGGTCCCCCCCTCCCCTCATACATAATATCCATCATAAACAAATACGATTTTAATTATGGATTTTTCAAAATCCATTATTAATCGATGAACAAAACAACCTCTAGCTATGCTAATAAGAGTTTCTCATCCCGTGGACCCCGATGAATGATATATGCTTTCGGATAATCACAGTGAATAATATTAGTTACATGGAATTATTTCAACTCTCTATTAAGTGTAGGGCTCACTAAATAAATTAATATTATTGATCCATATAACTAATTATAAAAATTCTCAGAGAATATCTTCATAATGTATAGAGAGTTTGAAGAGGCGTATTTCTTTTGCTAAAGGATAAGAAGAGACATTGATGTAGGGATTTCAAGGCCCACTTAACTAAGAGAAATACCCAAGCCAATTTGGGCCAACTTTTGGGTCCACTGATGTGTTTGATTCAGCGGAAAAGCTAGGAAGCTGTTGGCGTGCAGAATAATGGGCTATGACGAAATGTCCCACTTCGTTTGTCGTCTCACTTTCTGTCGCTTATCCTTTTCTTTCCCTTTTGCTGGCATTTATAGTTCTGCAATCATGTTATTCTCATAGAAAAATATGTGAATGAGAGTTTTAGATGATGAAAATAGTACTTTTCATCATTGTCTATCTTTTATTTCATGTATGTATATGTGGGGACCTTGAGTAGTACCATCATATCATGACTACATTCACTTGATTTCTTGGTAAGCATGCCACATATAAAGTATCTCTACGGTGAGCACGAACTATGACGGAATGTATTTAAGGTTAATTTCACAAAAGCCCCCTGAAATTTGGTAGATGTTGTACATAAACCTAATGGACTTTGTTTATCTCACATAACCACCATAGACTATGGGGTGTCTCACAAACCCCCCCTGATATTTAGCTTCTCTTATCTAACCCCCCTACCTGCAAATTATACATAACTAAATTTTTCCTAAAAGTAAAAACTCAAACTTTAGAAGAAGGTGTATGTTGCCGGTAAATAATAGGTGATAAAGTTTGAAAAATTGTCACTAAAAGACATTTTAGTTATTTGCAAATTACAGACAGAGGGGTTACATGAGATAAGCTAAAGATCAGGGGCGTTTGTAAGACACTCCATAGTTTAGGAAGTCTATGTGAGATAAACGAAATTTAGGAATGTTACGTGCAACACTGCCCAAAGATCAATGAGGTTTGTGAAATTAACCCATGTATTTATATAGTACACATTTATGTTGAAGAAAGATAATATCCGATATGTGCAAAGGAGTGAAATTGAATTTATGTTTTGCTCCTTATGGCTTCTTTTTACTTTTTACGACAGAGAAAAGGGGATATCAATCGCCAAATAAAAAAAAATCATTACGGACTTACCTTCATAATAATCTCAAATTGAAAAATTAAAACAATATCATCAAATTCAGTTTTTTTCCACTAGAAGTACACTAGGCTGCCCAGTTAAGCAACTTAGGTCGCTCTTCGAACATATCCGACTCCGAACTTGGATCTAGTAGAAGGGGTGAGCATGGTTCGGTCCAAACAGAAAAAACCGACCGAACCGACCCGAAATTAACAGTTCGGATCGGTTTTATTTGTATATCGGTTGGGGTCGGGTTGAAAACTTTTTAACCCAACCGCCCGAACCGAACCGCAACTAATAACCCTTCGGTTTTTAACATGTACCCATTACAAACCCTACCCGCTCCCTTAAGGGGCTGTTTGGTTGTTGATAGTAAAGTTGTGTATTTATGACACAACTTGGAAAGTTATTGTCCACCTCATCAATTTCACTTTTATACTTTTCTTTGTTTGTTTTTGATTCCATTGAAATCATAAATTGCTTGTTTGGTTTGCAAATGTAATTTTAATTGTTTGTTTGGAAAGTGTAAAAAGTAGCCCCTACTCAAATGATCATATTGGTTGGAATTATTTATTATTATTTTTTACTGACTTCAATGTCAGCTTTTTTCTAAAACTAGTTTTTACACACGTGCAATGCACGTGATTTAATACCATGATTAAGTATTTTTGGCAGTTTATGCTCACTTTTATCTTTAAACTCTTACATCCCGATTATTTTTTTATGTTTGTTTAAATGGGATATACCCAATTTAAATTTTCATGTTGCTATTTAAATTGACAAAAAACAAATATAATTTAAAAATAATTTGAATTTTTATATTATTTTTAACCGGTATAAAACTAAGCTTTATTTGAGAAAGTACAGCATTGCAAAGTGAAAAATATTAAAATAGTGTTATACAAGAAATGTGAATATTTAAAACCAATATGACAAAATGATTGATTTAAAGTATGTTAAAACGATGCAAAAAAATATGAAGTTTATTCCTAATCATTGATAGACTTCATAAAAAAATATAAATTAAAGATTAATGCTAACTCTAGTATACTTTTATATAATAAAAACATACACATAAGAATATAAAAGTACTGGAAAAAATTCATGAAATTCCCTTCTAAAGATTCCTAATTTCACTCAAAATAATTAAACTATTCTATAAAATATTCAGAAAATATTATCTTTTATTTCTTTTATTTTATTTTTTTATTGAGTTAAGATCAATCCTTCTTCAGGTTTATCATTTATCATTTCTCGGGCAATTCTAGAGTAGTGTTTTCATCATCTACATTAATTGTGACATCAGGCTAAATTTGTATTTTTTATGCTGTTATCTTTCCTGGGCTCGTTAAATTTTTATCATCTCATTTAACTTCACAAAGAAGTCAAATGTACTTATGATGTTCAACACAAACTGCTCAAAATATAGACTTTGATTTTTTTCTATTTCAATGAGAATAAATATTAATTTCATATATATAAAATTCTTTGTGTTCCTAATTTATTACTTAAATAAATTAGAAGTTATCTCTTTATTTTCCTCTAAAATGAATTCTTCTGATGTGCATCCAATAAGAATATCTGTTATTTCAATAATATTACATTTGCTCTATCCATGTTATTTTCCATAAAGATCTAAACTAAATACCTACATTATTCATTACCAATTTCTCTTAGATTATAATATTAATATTTAATTTGAAGAACACAGTATGGAATTTATGAATACTTACTAATTTTTCTTATGTCTTCCATGGAGACTTTTTCTTTGATTAGGATAAAGTTATTAAATTATTTTTTAATGTAACTCATTCAGTGCTTCACTAATAGATATGTCTTATGTTAATGCCAATTCAAGTGATTCATTAACATTTTCTGAATTTTAGAATTATTTCCATCACTTTCCCATTTGTAATGGAAATAGCTCAATTCTTTTAAAGTTATCTCTAAATATTCTAATAGTTTCTCCATATATAATTTTTTGTATTCTTTTACCCTATAAATATTATTAACGTCAAAGATTAAAGTTTCTAAATTAAAATCAATTAATGCTAAGGTATAATATTATAGTGTTTTATCATTTCTATGGATTTAAACATCTATCAATTAATGTTACGAATGTATTTTAGCTACCCCAACTTATTACTAAAATTATATGAAATTACTTTAATATATATAGTGCCGATAATTTTTAATTTATAATATTTTTAAAATTTTTATCCATTAACCGGATATTTTTAATCAATTCTTATTGTTTTTGTTTACCAGTATCAACTTAGACTATTCTTAGATGCTGAAAATGGATAGTAAATCCCTAAATTA
>BQKN01056342.1:0-25708 GCA_022839385.1 Asparagus kiusianus
ACTCCGAACTGAGAATGGACCTTTTTGGTGGACTCACTGTCAATTGAAATTGATCAGTGAGGGATTTTGGTGGTAAAAATAAACTTGGGTTATCCTCTAGAATATTAAGTGTAATATTCTTCAAGGAACTTCCCGATAAATGAGTTGTCCTGAATATACTAGGGATAGTACTTTTTTAAAAACTTCCCATTTATTGGCATTAATTGCCTGACGCCCTCTAAAGAAATTAAGCGGTAAGCACCGTTTGAATAGACTGTGTCTATTACAAACGGTCCTTCCCACCTGGGTTCGAATTTACCTTTCTTCTTGGAGGTGAGGATTATTGGTCGACAAGCAGCGAGGACCAGATCTCCTTTCTTGAAGCTTCTTTGGCGAACCCTTTTGTCAAAGGCTCTGGATATTCTGGCTTGATAGAACTCGATGTGTTGTTGAGCTTCCAAGCGCCTTTCGTCCAGCCTTTCAAGTTCTTCGAGCCGTTTCTGATGTTGCTCTTCGGTCGTCATCTCAGTTGCGAGAGCGATCCGAAGGGAGGGGATTTGAATCTCTAACGGTAGTACAGCTTCACATCCGTACACCAGAGAATATGGAGTGGCTCCTGTAGGAGTGCGTATTATGGTGCGATAGGCCCAGAGCGCTTCGCCGAGTTTATCGTCCCAATCTCGTTTATTGGTCTTCACAAGCTTTGACAGGATCTTGATGATCGTCTTGTTAAAAGCCTCAGCTAATCCGTTAGCAGCGGGGTAATAAGCCGTTGACGAGATATCTTGAATCTTGAACTTGTCACAGAATCTGATGAAAGCGTTGCTTATGAATTGCGGACCGTTGTCATGAATGATCCGCCTCGGCACGCCATGTCGATATATGACGTGATGCTTGATGAAGTTGATGACATTATTTGTCTTAACTTCTTTAAGCGGAATGGCTTCAGTCCACTTTGAAAAGTAGTCGGTGATAGCGAGGATAAATCGATCACCTTTAACTGAAGGAGGAAAGATAGGACCGACAATATCCATACCCCATGTCTCGAATGGCCAAGACGTGGTTGATGTGTGTAATCGCTCCGGTGGTTGGTGCATATAATTTGCATACACTTGACAAGCGTGACATTCTCAGGCGTACTCGATCGCGTCACGAACCATTGTTGGCCAGAAATATCCCATTCTTCTGATTCGATCATATAGTTTAGGACCAGGCTGATGCGCACCGCATTCTCCTTCGTGTGCTTCCTTAAGGACTTCTTTTGCTTCTTCGTTCGAGAGGCATCGGAGAAGCAAATCATCATACCCCCGGCGATATAACGTACGGGTCTCGGTATTGTAAAAGAACCGTGGTGCTCTTCGGCGAATAGATTCTTTTTCCTTTACATCCTCTGGCAAGATACCATATTGGACGTAATCAATAATGGGAAAGCGCCAATCTCGGGACTCAGACCCAATTTGGATTGAGTTCACCTCTTTGGCGTTTGCACTTCTATCATCCTCCTCTTCGACCTCCATATCGTATATGGGTATGCAGAGTTGGTGTGATCTCACTGTGACTAGCAGTTCAGTTTCGGGCGGCTGCGCGAGTGATACTGCCAGTGCTGCCAGTGCATCTGCATAAGCGTTCTGAAGACACGGGATATATTCAATATAGAATTCTTCAAACGAATCTGCCATTCTGATAGCCTCCTGGTGGTACGGAATTAGATCTGGGTTCCTGACTTCATACTCTCCACGAACTTGGTTGACAATCAATTGAGAGTCCCCAAAAGCTTCGAGATACTCGACCCCCAACTCCTTGGCGAAACTAAGTCCGATGATGAGTTCGTTGTACTCGGCTACGTTATTAGAGCATGGATTCGTTAGTGAATAAGCTCGAGGCATCACGTGCTTCCCTGGGGAAACTAAGACAACTCCAACTCCGGAAGTGACTTTAGGACATCCAGGGGTTACTGCCTTATTAACTGCTCTCGAAGCACCATCGAAGTATAATTGCCATACTTGTTGGTGTGATGTGGTATTAACCTCGTGGGTTTCATCTGGTAAATCATCATATACCTCAACTGTATCTGTTGTCGGACTTGCCGCCAAAAGATCACAAATCGCTTGTCCTTTGACTGACTTCTGCTGTTTGAAGTGCAAATCATACTGGGACAAGAGGAGGGCCCACTTTGCCAACCGCCAATTCATCGAACCTGGTTGAGTCATGAATACCCGTACCAGATTAACATTAGCGATGACGTAAATTGTCTGGCCAACTAGGTAATGTCGCATTTTCTGTACTGCGAATACCAATGCGAGACATTCTTTCTCGATCATCGGATATCGAGACTCGGCGCCTATCAAGGTCTGACTTAGGTAATAGACTGCCTGTTCGTGACCATTATCATCGTCTTGCGCTAGTAAAGCACTTATTGAGTGGTTCATCGCCTTGATGTAAATCAAGAACGGTTTACCTGATTTTGGTGCAACAAGAACAGGAGGATTCATCAGATATGCCTTGATATCTTCAAATGCTTTTTGGCAAGCATCGTCCTAAATAAATGACACGCCCTTCTTGTTTAGCTTAGAAAATGGTTGGCACTTCCCAGAAAGATTTGAGATGAACCTCCGGATGTACGCTAAACGTCCCTGCAATCCTCGGAGTTCTCTTAGATTTCTCGGGGGTTGCAATTCATTTATCGCCTTTACCTTGTCTAGGTCGATGTGTATATCCTTAGTGGTAACGACGAATCCAAGGAATTTTCCACTGGACATTCCAAGGAAAGATTTTGTGGGATTCATCTTCAATTGATGACTCCTCATGAGATCGAACATCGTTCTCAAGTCTTTGAGGTGATCTTCTTTGTTGCGGCTTTTCACCACCAGATCATCAACGTAGCATTCAACCGTTTTCCTGAGATGTTTCTGGAAAATCTTAGTCATTGCTCGTTGGTATGTGGCACCTGCGTTCTTCAGACCGAAAGGCATCACCGTGTAGCAGAAGACACTGAGGGGCGTTCTGAATGCTGTATGTTTCTCGTCATCTGGGTGCATCTTGATTTGATTATACCCCAAAAAGCCGTCCATGAAGGACATTCTCTCGAATCCGCATGTATTGTCAATAATGACATCCGTGATTGGGAGAGGGAAATCGTCTTTTGGACATGCTTCATTCAGATTCCTGAAGTCGATGCAAATCCTGATTTTGCCATTCTTCTTCATAACGGGAACGATGTTGGCTAACCAGTCTGGATGCTGTTCCTCTCGGATAAAACCTGAGTCGATCAACTTCTTAACCTCTGCCTCGATGGCTTCCATAATTTGCGGACGAAACCGTCTTTGCTGTTGCTTGACAGGTTTAGCATCCGGCTTGATGTCGAGGCGGTGCATCGCTACATTAGGGTCGAGTCCTGGCATGTCTTCATAATTCCAAGCGAAGACGTCTATGTATTCCCTGATCAGGGCAATTAACTCCTCCTTCTCATCTGGGGGAAGACTACCGCTGATAAATATGGGTTTTGGATTGGCCTTATCGCCCATATTAATTTGGACTACTTCGTCCTCGGTGGGTGGTTCTCTCTGTTCGAACCTATCACCATACTGCATGTTTAGGTGATGAACCCATGGGTCCTCCCACGTTAGCATTTGATCGTCGTCCTCCAACGTAGATGGATCAGCTGTAGTCATGTTCGACATTAAGGTCTTGAACATTTCTCCCAGACTTGTGTCGGAATCCTCAGCTGAAGAATCTGGCAAGTACCCATCCTTAGCTTTGTTAGCAATTTGATCGATGATTTGCCAGCCACATTCGTCATCTGATGAAACATAGCCTAGGCCTCTCTTGTGACGATAATAGTTATCTGGTTTCCCTTTTGGTACATATGCCGCTTTGACTGGGACACGGGAACCTCGATCGAAGTATAAACCTTCTCCGAGTGTGAAGTCGTACCCTTGCTTTTCCATGAGCGTGCGCGCTTCCGGACTATACTTAGACAAGTGCAGACCAGATCTGTCGTCATCCTCATCTTCCTTTAGACAATGATCTAGCAACGGAAGATTTTCTCCTTTACCGTAGATCACTTCTTTTTGTCCTCCTGTTTTGGTAGGAATAATCCGAGTTGTTCCGAAAGAATGCTGAGGACGCTTCTTCGTTACATAAGACGATCGGAGCGGCATACATAAATCGGGATTATCGTATAATCCCTTTATCACATCATCAAGAGACAAGGAGTACTCTAAACCATGATTTATTTCAATATCGGCAAGTTGCCAGTTACAACCGCCATCTGACGACTGTTCGTCGTCAAGATTGATTACAAAGGGTACAATGTCATTTAAAACAAAACCGCCATTGTAATCGAATCCGGCTTCAGAATCAGCTTCTTCTCCGCTGTCCGTGCCCTGGATTGATGGTTCCGTATCAGATTCATTACCATAAAGGAGAGAATCTGTGAAGTAATTCTCATACCCTTTGAATGGTTGCTTATCCGTGACCACCGTCCTAACCCTTCCATCAGTGTCGACATATTTCAGACACTGATGTAAGGTGGAGGGAACTATAACATTACTATGGATCCAAGGCCGACCCAATAGTAAGTTATAGGATGTCTCAGCATCAATCACGTAGCACGTGACCTCCGTCTTTAGATCGCCCATTTGGCACTTTATCCGGATCTTACCCAAAGGTCTTGACCCGTTGGTGTTGAATCCGTAAATGACTGTGCCTGTGGCTGCCAACTTGCTGACTGGAATGCGCAGGTTATGCATCAGGCGAAGTGGCATAATACTCACAGCGGAACCCGGATCCACTTGGATTCGGTTGACTTCGCTGGAGCCAATGTACCCGACGAAGTATAGTGGCCGATCATGATTTGAATTCTTCGTCTGCATGTCCTCTTTGGTGAAGGTGATGCAGGGAAGGTTCTTAGCTACCACGTTACACTGTTGGGCTAACAATTCTAGCTCCTCAGGTGCTGGCTTGATCCTGGTGAGGAACGCCTCTGAATCGGCCAAGGCCTCTTGTAAGGCTTCTCTAGTTTCCTTGGACAACCGCAGTAGCTCGTACAGCGTTATCCGCGCTGGAATATTGGCTAGCTGAGCCATGATGTCGAAGGCGCGCGGAGTCTTTGAACTCTCTGGTTTGTCTTTTCCAATCGGACGACTGAAACGAGACTGCTTCGGATTTTGAACCTCCTCGGGCCTCTTTTCTTTCTGCTTATCTACCGGCTGTCGTTGAACATCTTCAGCCGGTTTAGGAACTGTAACCACCCCCAGCTCTGCGAGAGTCTTGGCTGGTCCCCGTTTTGTCACCCCCTGCTCAGCTAATTGATTGCCAGGAGATGGATATTTGAAGTGATATTCGTTTCCACTCCGGGTCGCAAAGACCTCCTGTTCCTCGTCGGAAAGTGGGAAAGCGGGGATTCTTTCGTCATCTTCTCCTGGGATGGCAGAAACTCCGTAACAAGACTTGCCTTTCCCTTTGGACTTCTTCTTGGATGACGATCCGGCCCATTGTTCATCTTCAATCAGGTCGGGGTGCACCCAGAGAATTTCACCGTTTGGGGCTGTGTGAGGCACAAGTCCCTTTTGGCGCTGTCCGTGCGGGTCATCATTCACCGTCTTCATCCCGACTTTGGTGACGCGCTTCGGCTCAAACCAAGATGTAGGCACTGATCCAAAACTGATTGACACCACGTTTGCTCCCACATTCTTGGTCGGTTTTGGAGTTATGACTCCGACATCGATCAACGCCTGGATCTTGTCCTTGAGGTGGTAGCAGGACTTCGTTGGGTGGTGGACCGCTCTGTGGTATGCGCAATACTTTGGGTCCGTCACCTTGGTTGCTCCTTCATGATCTACGATCGTCGGCAACTAGATTTTATTGTTCTCCAACAGGTACTTGAAGATGCCGGGAACTTCATCATCTTTGAAGGAGTAGACTTTGGGAAACCTGGGCTCCGAAGACTTCTGCTTCTGAGGCCGTTGCTGCCAATTCGGCTGTGATTGTTGCTGCCAATTCGGCTGTGATTGTTGCGGCGCTCGTTGCTGCTGCTGTTGCTGAGGTTGTAACTGAAAAGTTTGGTTAGCATCAACGGCATTTGCATGAGCTTTACCTTTCCCTTTCTGGTTGAAGTTCTGCTTCGGAGGATTTGTTGCCGGTTGGCCTCTCTCCGCCTTCTTTCTCCTGAGGAACCGCTCAGCTTGCTCTCCTCGAACCTTCAAATCCTTCCAGGTCTTGGATGGTGCTGTGCCCATTGCTTCCAGCACATCCAGCGAAAAGTTGTTGTGGCAGGTCTGGAGGATGAATTCCTCCATGATCGGGTCCCGGCAATTCATCGCCTTGTTCCGGAACCTCTTGACGAAGGTGTCGACTAACTCCCCGTCTTTTTGCTTCTCATCGAGCAACGATCCGATAGAGATTTCGGTGTCGTCGTCGAAGAAATTCACGAGGAACTTAGTCTCCATGTCGTCCCAGCTGTTTATGCTTCCTGGCTTGAGGCGACGATACCAATCGAAGGCGGCTCTGCGAAGAGTGCCAACGAATGACCGCACCATCAGAGGCTCATTACCAGAGATGACTCCCAAGTGCGATTTGAAGTAAATCAAATGCTGAGTAGGGGAACCCATCCTATTAAACGGCGTGAAGTTAATTAGACTGAACTTCGCCGGATATGGGATTGATTCCCACTCTCTTGGGTATGGACAAGGAATGCCCGTCTTTTTCGTCTCTTGAGTAGAGATCAATGTATTGATCTTGCTCTCGAGATTTTTGATTTTTAGGCTTTCACCTGTGTCTTCACTGGCATTCTCGTTACCACCCCCTACATTGATGGGAGGGTTATTAGGATTGTGAGCTTCATTTGTGTCTTCATCTTCCAGGTTGTTCTGGTTTTGACGACTTGGTTCGCCCTGTTGGTTCCTCAATGCTTGGATCTGTTGGTCATGCATCTCTCTCATGTTCTGCATAGCCATTTGCATTTCGAACCTAAAGGTTTCTTGTTATTTGGCCATAGCATCTTCAAGCATCTTGGCCACTTGCTCCGCGCTTATCATAAACGACTCGCGGGCTTGTCCTTCACTGGACACTGTATTATCAGACGTAACTGCTGAGCCAGCATCTGATTCTTCATCTCCCGAAGGTACTCTTGTTCGGACCCTACCATACGTCGCGCGAATGATAGCCCCGGACTGAAGACGAGTTACCCGTCGGGGTACTTCTGGAATCGCCTCGGGGTTATCCTGAGCCGATATTCCTCTATTGGTCATGTTGGCGGTGACCCTTGAATGTTCACCATCTTCGACCATCGTCCTTCTTCGTCGGAAACGCCTTTGCTTTGATTTTGGCGTACCAGTGTTGAGTCTCTCGAACACAGAAACTCTCTCTGGAACTACCTTGACACAGTTGCATTCGGATAGTACTGCCCGAATGAGCTTCGAACAAGGACATTGCATTTCGAGCCTTCGAGGGCTCCTCTTTTTGGATTTACTCGTACCCCCGGCACGATAGTACAGCTCGTCCGTTTGAAGGTTGGAGCAACCTATCGTGTGTTGGCACGATCTCTCAGGTATAACGTTGTCGTCATCAGATGACAACGTTTCCTTCTGAGGATGAATTGTCTTCTTCGGACTATCCAGAGTCACACGCCTTGAAATGCGCCTTTGTGAGCATGAATCTTCAGCGGGCTCTTGCACTTCGATGCGCAAAGTTGTGCGCTTGGGTGCCACAATCTTCTCCAAATGTTGAGGGTTGCGGCGACCCCTAGCATGTTGTATTGTTTGGGACTTTTTGATTGGCCCCAAGCGTTCCTGGACTGGAGCTTTTCCTCGTTCTTTGGGAAGTGGACCGAGGCGCTCCAAAACTGACTTCTTCTTCTGGGAGGTTCCTGTGGGATCTCCCGGAGCAGTTGCAAAAATCACCGGCTGTTTGGATTAATTTGCCGGGTGTTGAATCTTCGGAGGCTGTGGGTTTTTCTCCTTGGCCTGAACCGCTGCTTTAGACTTTGGCCTCCAAACCCTGCGAGTTGATGGTGGCTTTTTGACCACCTCCTTCTGCAGCTTCCGATGGGCTTCTTCAGCTTTGGCCCGTGCTTGCGCTGACAACGCGCGACGTTTGCGGATACGCTCCTCCAATGTCGAGCGATTCCGTTTGACACAGACCCACTCCATCGTCGATGGTTTGGAGGAACCACCCTTCATTTGCTGTTGAGGCTGTTTACCTCGTTTGCTTTTCAGATCCGCATGATAGCGGACCCCGTCAACGGACTCCATGGCCTTGGCGAATTGCTTCGCGAGGCGTTGATGCTGCCTCTGGTGGGCTCTCTTGGAGAGAGTCACCACGCCTTCAACGGCGGATTTGACCTTCTTAGAGGCCGGTAGGACTTCACCCAACGCAACTTCGGCATCGATTGGGGTGAGGTCGTCGTTGGTGGCTTCGACTTCTTCGCGCCAACAGACTTTTCTCCTGGAGGAGAACTTCTGGGACTTCTCAGACTTAGGGGAGGAGGTAGATCTGGACGAGGACACGTACTCCTCGTACTTCTGCTGGTCGAACTCATACTCGACCTCCTCCACGACCGGGATCGAGATCCGTGGCTGCGACGCTCCGATCTCAGCAGTGAGATCGGTGGCTCCCACTGTGGTCGCCAGATTATTCGCGTGGAAAATTGTGTTCTTCTTCATTGCTGATTTCATTACAACTTTGATAACAACTTTATGCGTTTACAAAGATCCGGTCTTTTTATAAGAGCCGGTTACAATGAAAATCAAAATAAAGAAATAAAAATTACAATTCTCTCTGAACAAATCACCGTTGACCACCGCGATATCTGGATCCAAGCAGATCTACGACGTATTACGGGTATTATCCCACCAAGGAGATAATAGCCAGGAGGGATCGTTTCACCAAGGAAACGATCGCTCGAATCTCGGGATCTAAGAACCAAGCTTAGATCCGGAGTATAGCGACGTAGATCTGAGGATTAAGTTCCTTCGAATTCCTGCCTTGTTTGGTGCGGGTGCTCGCCAAGAACCGAATCCGAGTGTCCAAGCTTCAAGCCTTCAAAACTCCAAGGTGAGATCAGAATCCGGCAGAGTTTCGGCTCTTTAGAAGTTTAACCC
This sequence comes from Asparagus kiusianus, assembly GCA_022839385.1. NCBI lineage: Eukaryota > Viridiplantae > Streptophyta > Magnoliopsida > Asparagales > Asparagaceae > Asparagus > Asparagus kiusianus. The sequence goes on from BQKN01056342.1 coordinate 9,081, forward strand.
AAAAGTCCTTTCAAATGAACAACCACCCCCTCTATTTATAGAGCTCTCTGAACTGTGCATTTGTGCACAAGAGAGAGGGGGGGAGACCGGCCACCTTGGGGTGGCTCGGCTCATGCCGAGCCACCTCAGGGTGGCTCGACCTTGGCCGAGCCACCCTGGGGTGGCTCGGCTTGGCTCGGTTTCGGCCGAGTCCCCCGGGTGTGTTCTGTTTCCCGTTGTTCGGTTGTTTCCCGTCTTTCGGTTCTTCGTTTGATTCATCCGGACTTTGATATGATAGTCCGAGTCTTTATTTGGTAGTATTTCCGCCTCGGTGTTTGAGTACAAATCTATTTTGTTGTTGGACGACTCGTTGACTTTCCGAACCGTTGGATTGGTTCCTTGTGCGAACGTATTCCGTTGCTTGCGTGCCTCGTCGCCTCGAACGTCCGTTGATTTGTCGAATCATCGTGCCGAGCTATGCTAAGGGACCTATAGGCAACTTTATACGCCTACAGATACCCCCTCCAAAGCGTTTCAGCCTCATTCTTTTATAGAAGAGTCTGGAATGCTTTGGATATGATTACCCCTTCCCTTCGTCGGTGTAACGGGACCTGGAAATGACCTTCGTTCCGTATTCCTTCACTCCTTCAGGCTATTCAGTGCTTTGTCGAATGTCTGTAAGGATTCCGGTACTGCATTTATTGTCTGACCGTTGTCGGAATATGAACTTGAAGTCGATTCCTGATTTTTCAATCTTTTAGCTCGTGTTTATTGGTTCGACGTACAACTAACCCTCGATTGCTGGCGTTGAGTCTTCATTTGCGACGCGTTGTCCGGCGTCGTGTTATTGAGTTATCCTTAAGAATATTTTTAGAAAAATATTCTCCAGGAACTTCTCAATAAAAATAGGGAATAGTTTATACTCGTATACCTTATTGGAGTAATTCTGTGCCCAAAATGAGCTGAACCAGCTTAAAAATGAACCAAAAAAGGCAGTAATTTGGCTCAAAAAAATTCTTCCGCTCCTTCCAAATGTGTGGGAGAGACAGGAATAAACCAAGGATGAGACCCTCAGTTGATTTGGAATCATTTCGACGCTCAATTCAGTCCCTTTTGAACTGATTTGGACTGGTTCGGTTCGGTTCGACTTGGTCCGGTCCGGTTCAACTTGGTCCACTATAAAAGAGGGGTCTTTTTCTTTTCTCTTTCTTTTCTTTTCTTCCCCTAGGGCCGGCCGAACCCCCCCCCCCTTGTTTTTTTTGATTTTTTCTTCCCTCGAGTATCCTTTCTCCCTTAAACCTTGATAGTTGTCCCGGATCTAGGCTTCCTTTTGATCTCGAACTGAAAAAACTCCCAAAAACTCCACATTTAGAATTTCTCTCAGGCCCCTCGAGCGCGTGGTTCAAGTTTCCTTAAAGATCTCATCTTTATTGGATCTCGAGCCTTTCTTCAGGTAAATCCTCCATAATTTTGATCTTTTTCATGCTCAATTCAATTTATGCATTTGTGGGATCGTATGTGAGGGTTAAGGGTGTGATTTGACGCCTCGAGCTAATCTTTCAGGGGGTAAAAATTGCAATTTTGAGGGGTTTTTATGCAAAAATTAAGGCTGAAATTATTTTTTGAATCTAACCCCTTGAGTTATTTTGCAGGCCATCATGTCTCGTGCCCCGAGAGGTCGTTCCCCTGCTGTGTCGGTTGATGGCGCGCCTCCCTCTTATGCTGGTGAGCCACTTTTTTGCAAATAAGCCCTTTTTTTCTTGAAAATTTGTAAATTAATCCTTTTTACCCCACGTTGTTCTCCTTGGTGAGGCAATCGGGAAGAGCCTTGATTCTCCTTGGTGAGGATCGATGCTTTAAAGATATGTTTTGCTTGGTCAAAACCATATCTCAAAATAAAGAGGGCGATTTGACGCTACATTGCGCTTTATAAGGCAGGGATATGTTGTCGACATACCCTGTTTTATGATTGTACAATGTGGCCAAATCGTCTCACCCTTTATAAGGCAATGACTCTATCTTAGCTATTTGTAAGATGAGTTCAATTTCCTTTTATAATTGAGACTAACCAGTGTTTAACTGTTTATTTTGCAGTGGGATACCCTTCTGGATCATTCTCATCCCACGCGGTATATGGGCGTCGTGGCAAGTATTACTCGACCTCCGACGATCCTTCCCCTATTCCAGCTACTCCTCAGTTTACTTCGGGCACGTCGACTGAGGTTGCCCAAGTGGTAAGGGAAGGGGGCATCGAGCTATTCGCCAGCTGATTACAGATGCGCCTTTTGTGAAGGACGCCAGCTCTACTCAGCCTCTTCGGAAGAGCAACTTCCTATTTGGTGATTCTGTCGACGACCCAGAAGCCGTATTCATTGATGCTGAGCAGTGGCTTCACAAGACCGGCAGTGGCTTCATATACTTGCCGGAGATTCCTCGACATCGCTCGTTGACTGAGCTCAGGCGTCAGGCCGTGACGCGGGAGATGTCGTGGCGTTTGACGGAGGATCATGAGAGCGTTCATTGCGGATACGTCACCCATCAGGCAGTTCCTGGCTCGAGTAGGAGTCATATCACCGGATTGCATCCCGGAGTAGTGGGACTAGATGCGCCACCACGTAACGAGCTCCTCGCCACCGCTTCTACTTTGAGGAACTGTCTTGCTGCCTTAGGACGTGAGATGCCCACGACTCGTCACAGGTTTTATGGTTGGGTCTATTCTTTGGACAAGTTTTGGTGGACCCGTATGACGACATAAGTCTTGAGCCGATGGGGCGAAGAGTTGCATGCTTGTGGCTTATATGCAGCTATCCGTGCCACCATGTATGGCTTGCCGGTCAGCGCGAGGCACTTCTGCGCTTTGTTCGAGCTCTATAATCCAGACTCGAACACTTTTCTGACCCGACAAGGGGAGTTGGGCTTGGCTCTCCATGAGATGCATAGGATTTCTTATTTACCCATGGGACAGATGTTGTATCAGGAGTATTTCCCTTCTAGTCATGAGTTGAGTCAGCTGAAGGATCGCATGCCCGACCGTTACGAGACTCTATGGGACCTTACTTGTCACTACCACATTGCTTTGGCGCAGTCCGAGCCTTTAGCAAAGAGGACTAAGGTATGTGTGAGTCTGAAGCAGTTTGCGAACTACTTGTTCAGGAATCTGGAGAGCAGCTCTGGCGAGGATATTTGTGAGTTGGCCCCACTTACTCCTTCAGAGGTGAACAGTCTACTGAAGAAGATTGACGCTCACTCTTATACCACTAGCAGTCTTGAGGGTGGCTTTCCTGCAGGTACCAGGTTCAGATCCTTCTTATGGCATGCGACCACACCGATTCGACCTATGACTCTTCTTGCCGGCTTTCTTGCTATCTGGTTGAAAAAGTGCGTGGTTCCATACTAGTCTGGCGACGCCTTGCCTTTGGAGGTACTTTACCCAGCAGTTCAGCTCGCCTATAAGAAGGAACTCTCACTTCTTCCGGTGATGGTGGCTAATATTCATCGAGGACTTCGACAGCTTTCCAGTGCCTTCACATGGAAGGAGACTGATTTGCCAGGTCAGATTCCCACTCTTAAGGTGGAGCTCCCGTACGCCTATTTGATGGCTTGGTTCGTCCTTCACCGCTCAGACATGATGTCAGTGCCGAACGCCACAGACCACACTGTTCCCCTGTTACAGTTGCTTGAGAATGGCAGGTGGGAGGGACGCGGATTTTCTAATGTCAGACAGCAGCTGCAGGTCCATAAGTGTTGGGCATTCTCCACTTGTTTTCCGTAGTTCTCCGGCCGATACGGCGAGTGCTTGATAGATGATGAGAGGCCGAGAGAGTATCGGACTCACTTAGACATTGGCTGTTTCAATTGGCTGGTGAACATTAGGCCTGGCTATCTGACTTTCCGGGTGAGGGATCAGTGCTTCATAGAGCCATATCTACCCTGCCGATTCACTCGCCAGTTTGGCTACGATCAGCTTTACGTCGGGAATCCTCGTCAGCAGCTTCGGACCCATAGTGGTTTGGTAGACGGTCTTCGTGCATGGTTGTGGACCGTGACTGGCTGTACCAGTGCTAAGTTCAGCCTCTCGAGTATTGATCGGCAGCTGAACCTCACTTTCTTGAGCTGCAAATGGTTGTTAGCAGCCAACAAGACTATCCCTGTAAAGCCGATTGCGGAGCTAGAGGCTGAGGAAGCTTCTCGGGTTGATTCCCGTAGGGTTCGGGAGAACGCTCGGTCACAGAGGACGCGGAACAAGACTCGCCGGATTGATGAAGAGGGCCAGAGGACATTCCATTCCACAGACGAGGCTTCAGGCGGAGACCCTGAAGATTATGAAGACTTTTCCGAGCGAGGTTTGCGGTTCATCTTTTCCTTCTATCTTCTAGAAGTATTGAAACTGACTATGGTCTGATGTTTCAGGGACCACAGTTGATCAGGATGAAGAGTTCCGTCCTCCTCCCCAGGCGAGACCTTCGATCCCCATTGCTAGGCGGAAGAGATTGGCCCGTAAGCCGCGTGCAGCTTCTCGAGCATCTGATATGGACCTGGCTGGTGATGATCCTGCTAGTGACGGAGGTAACGTCTTCTTTGTGAACCATTCTTTTGGTTATTCAGAACATTGACTCATGCCTTTCCATCTCTATATAGGAATGCGTGGAGAGAGTCCCGATCCCATTCCCGTATCTCCCGATGAGTCTGACCCACCATCTCATGTAGAGGGGCCTACAGGAGTTACTGACCTTAGAGAGGAGATCAATGTAGGACCCAATTCCGTGAATTAAGGTACATCTAACACTGACAATGTATTTCTTTAGATAATACGCAAAGGAATTTGTGTATCCTCTAACTGTTCTCTACTTCTTGCTCCTTCAGATAACCTGCAGGAGGCGAATCCTGGAAATGAAGAGGCTAATGCACCCATGAAAGGTAACTCATCTCCATTGGTTGTAGTCTCTTCATTCTTTTTTTTTGGCACTTATATTCTTTCATGTCAGATTTCTCCATCGATGATTTTGACGAGGGAAGCCTATTTGCGGACACTCCTATGATGCACTACATATATAGCTCTCCTCAGATCGATGATCAGTTACCTGGGGATATGTTTTCTGAGTCCACATTTGCTAACAATCCCGAGGATGGTTCCTTTGAATGTATGTGCCTCCTTCTGAGTTGATTATAGGACTAGCCAATCTTGACTAATGCAGCTATAATGTAACGTCTCTGTGAATTCCGTTTTGAATTTGACAGGAGCTTTTGTTGAGAAGGACCCTGTTGAGCCGGCTGCGAGACCAACTACACCAGTTGATGCACCTGCAGCCGTTACACCTTCACCACCCCCAGCGGCTCAAGAGGAAGAAGGTATAAGTCAACTCATTGAGGAGCGCTATTCCTTTTTCTCATTAAGACTTTTGACAGACTTCTCCCTTTTTTGTGTAGGGCGTTCTTCTCGTCTTCATGTCCTAGTAAAGGAGTTGTTATCTGACGACGAACCCGACAAGGTCGTCATCTGCATAGAAGTTTCTTCCTTCTTCTCCTTTGTGAACACTATGATCGGCAAGCTCTTCCACGGCGGACTTTCACTTCACTAGTTTAAACCTCTCCTTAATTCCAGAGTCAATTTGATAAGGGAAGCAGGATATCCAGATTTGGCGAAGGCCATAGTTGACGATCTCGACTGCCTAGAGCATGAGCTTCAGACGTTTCGTGAGCTTCGAGATACCGGTGCCTCTTCATTTGTTGCTGCTGAGCTGGAGACCCGTTTACAGTCACTGCGCGAGACTCAGATTCTTGCTGAGTTTGAGATTCAGATACAGCGAGATCGAGTAGCTCGAGTTGAGACCGGCCTTGCTACCAGATTATCTTCACTTGCCGAGCTCGATTCTTCTCTTATCTCTTGTGAAACCAAGATAGACCGGCTTGAAAGGGAACTCCGCGAAGAAAAGGAGACTTTCGGGATTCTTCAGATGATGAAGGCACAGGATCAGCAGACCTGCATGGCTTTGTCTGATGAGTTGAAGTCCTTGAAGCAGAAGCTGGTCGAGACAGAGGAGACTGCTGCGAAGACCTCTGCCGCTACCGAGGAGTCCATTAGAGCTGAGCTTAGTCAAGCTTATGATGATAAGCTGTCTAAGCTCAGCCAGCGGATTTTTAGCCACGGGCTTGATGTATGATTTTGTTTGCTGTGTACTTTGACTTTTGACTCTCTTAGTGACACTGGTTTTCATCTTTATTTTTATTATGATTGGTCATTCCGTTTGACATGTTAACCATAATACTCATAGGATTTTTGGCAAACCCTCAGCCATCAACGGGTTTGATGAGCCTTTACCGACTAACGTTTGAGTCGGGCTAGCATGCGAATTGTTTAAATCCGCTCGCATGTAACGTTACGCTCAGAGATTGAATTCTCTGAGACTTTGCGCTATGATGTCGAATACATAGACTTTGCCATTGTTACGGGAATAGGCTACCCGGCGACACGTGTTAGGTGTTGACTTAGGATTTTTGGCTAACCCCCAGCCTTCAACGGATTTGATTAGCCTTTACCGACTACCGTTTGAGTCGGGCTAGCATGCGGATTGTCTAAACCCGTTCCGCACATGACGTTAAGCTAAAAGAGTTAACTCTTTTAGTGCTACGACATTGAATACGTAGACTTCGTCTTTCTCCTGTGAAAAGACTAAACAGCAACGTGTATGAGACGTTGACTTAGGATTTTTGGCAAATCCTCAGCCTTTAACGGATTTGATGTGCTCTTACCGACTACCGTTTGAGTCGGGCTTACATGCGGATTGTTTTAATCCATTCTGCATGTGACATTATGCTAAAAGAATGAACTCCTTTAGACTTTGTGCTATGATATTGAATACATAGACTTTACCATTTGTTACGGGAATAGGCTACCCGGCGACGTGTATTAGACGTTGACTTATCCCTACTTAGGCTTCGGGATAAAGGTCCCCAGAGTTAGACTCTGGTATCTTTTTCTACGGATAAAGATTAAACTGGCGACGCGTGTTAGGCGTCGACATATCCTTTCTTAGGATTCAGGATGAAATTCCCCATGCGTGTGAGGCATGGATTTTGGTGTTATTAATAACAACCTGCCACAATGTTGAATATGTGGACGAGTGTTCTTTTCAACGGTTAAGAACTAACCGGCGACGCGTATTAGGCGTCGACTTATCCTTACTTAGGTTTCAGGATAAAATACCCCAGAATCGAACTCTGGTGTCTTCTTTTTCGGAGAAAGACTAAACCGGCAGCGCGTGTTAGGCGCAGACTTATCCCTGCTTAGGATTCGGGATAAACTTCCTAGGATGAATCCTAAATTTATAAATTTTGGAAAAGGGGTTGGTTTGGGAAAGGAAGAATTTTATATTCTATTTCCCGGGTTCTGGAAAGGAAGAATTTTATATTCTATTTCTAGTGCAAGAAAGAAACTAGAAGTGGGATCTCCACTCCGAGAATCTGGAAGATCTAGATGAACTTACCTTTTATAGGATGGGTTATCTGATCGGAAAAAAGAGTTCTTCGTTTATCGAAGTGAAATTTCTACTTCGGTTATAACCATGAAAAGGTTGAACCAAAGAGAAAAGAAATGGAGTTCTTTCGTTTATCGAAAGGGGACTCCGAACTGAGAATGGACCTTTTTGGTGGACTCACTGTCAATTGAAATTGATCAGTGAGGGATTTTGGTGGTAAAAATAAACTTGGGTTATCCTCTAGAATATTAAGTGTAATATTCTTCAAGGAACTTCCCGATAAATGAGTTGTCCTGAATATACTAGGGATAGTACTTTTTTAAAAACTTCCCATTTATTGGCATTAATTGCCTGACGCCCTCTAAAGAAATTAAGCGGTAAGCACCGTTTGAATAGACTGTGTCTATTACAAACGGTCCTTCCCACCTGGGTTCGAATTTACCTTTCTTCTTGGAGGTGAGGATTATTGGTCGACAAGCAGCGAGGACCAGATCTCCTTTCTTGAAGCTTCTTTGGCGAACCCTTTTGTCAAAGGCTCTGGATATTCTGGCTTGATAGAACTCGATGTGTTGTTGAGCTTCCAAGCGCCTTTCGTCCAGCCTTTCAAGTTCTTCGAGCCGTTTCTGATGTTGCTCTTCGGTCGTCATCTCAGTTGCGAGAGCGATCCGAAGGGAGGGGATTTGAATCTCTAACGGTAGTACAGCTTCACATCCGTACACCAGAGAATATGGAGTGGCTCCTGTAGGAGTGCGTATTATGGTGCGATAGGCCCAGAGCGCTTCGCCGAGTTTATCGTCCCAATCTCGTTTATTGGTCTTCACAAGCTTTGACAGGATCTTGATGATCGTCTTGTTAAAAGCCTCAGCTAATCCGTTAGCAGCGGGGTAATAAGCCGTTGACGAGATATCTTGAATCTTGAACTTGTCACAGAATCTGATGAAAGCGTTGCTTATGAATTGCGGACCGTTGTCATGAATGATCCGCCTCGGCACGCCATGTCGATATATGACGTGATGCTTGATGAAGTTGATGACATTATTTGTCTTAACTTCTTTAAGCGGAATGGCTTCAGTCCACTTTGAAAAGTAGTCGGTGATAGCGAGGATAAATCGATCACCTTTAACTGAAGGAGGAAAGATAGGACCGACAATATCCATACCCCATGTCTCGAATGGCCAAGACGTGGTTGATGTGTGTAATCGCTCCGGTGGTTGGTGCATATAATTTGCATACACTTGACAAGCGTGACATTCTCAGGCGTACTCGATCGCGTCACGAACCATTGTTGGCCAGAAATATCCCATTCTTCTGATTCGATCATATAGTTTAGGACCAGGCTGATGCGCACCGCATTCTCCTTCGTGTGCTTCCTTAAGGACTTCTTTTGCTTCTTCGTTCGAGAGGCATCGGAGAAGCAAATCATCATACCCCCGGCGATATAACGTACGGGTCTCGGTATTGTAAAAGAACCGTGGTGCTCTTCGGCGAATAGATTCTTTTTCCTTTACATCCTCTGGCAAGATACCATATTGGACGTAATCAATAATGGGAAAGCGCCAATCTCGGGACTCAGACCCAATTTGGATTGAGTTCACCTCTTTGGCGTTTGCACTTCTATCATCCTCCTCTTCGACCTCCATATCGTATATGGGTATGCAGAGTTGGTGTGATCTCACTGTGACTAGCAGTTCAGTTTCGGGCGGCTGCGCGAGTGATACTGCCAGTGCTGCCAGTGCATCTGCATAAGCGTTCTGAAGACACGGGATATATTCAATATAGAATTCTTCAAACGAATCTGCCATTCTGATAGCCTCCTGGTGGTACGGAATTAGATCTGGGTTCCTGACTTCATACTCTCCACGAACTTGGTTGACAATCAATTGAGAGTCCCCAAAAGCTTCGAGATACTCGACCCCCAACTCCTTGGCGAAACTAAGTCCGATGATGAGTTCGTTGTACTCGGCTACGTTATTAGAGCATGGATTCGTTAGTGAATAAGCTCGAGGCATCACGTGCTTCCCTGGGGAAACTAAGACAACTCCAACTCCGGAAGTGACTTTAGGACATCCAGGGGTTACTGCCTTATTAACTGCTCTCGAAGCACCATCGAAGTATAATTGCCATACTTGTTGGTGTGATGTGGTATTAACCTCGTGGGTTTCATCTGGTAAATCATCATATACCTCAACTGTATCTGTTGTCGGACTTGCCGCCAAAAGATCACAAATCGCTTGTCCTTTGACTGACTTCTGCTGTTTGAAGTGCAAATCATACTGGGACAAGAGGAGGGCCCACTTTGCCAACCGCCAATTCATCGAACCTGGTTGAGTCATGAATACCCGTACCAGATTAACATTAGCGATGACGTAAATTGTCTGGCCAACTAGGTAATGTCGCATTTTCTGTACTGCGAATACCAATGCGAGACATTCTTTCTCGATCATCGGATATCGAGACTCGGCGCCTATCAAGGTCTGACTTAGGTAATAGACTGCCTGTTCGTGACCATTATCATCGTCTTGCGCTAGTAAAGCACTTATTGAGTGGTTCATCGCCTTGATGTAAATCAAGAACGGTTTACCTGATTTTGGTGCAACAAGAACAGGAGGATTCATCAGATATGCCTTGATATCTTCAAATGCTTTTTGGCAAGCATCGTCCTAAATAAATGACACGCCCTTCTTGTTTAGCTTAGAAAATGGTTGGCACTTCCCAGAAAGATTTGAGATGAACCTCCGGATGTACGCTAAACGTCCCTGCAATCCTCGGAGTTCTCTTAGATTTCTCGGGGGTTGCAATTCATTTATCGCCTTTACCTTGTCTAGGTCGATGTGTATATCCTTAGTGGTAACGACGAATCCAAGGAATTTTCCACTGGACATTCCAAGGAAAGATTTTGTGGGATTCATCTTCAATTGATGACTCCTCATGAGATCGAACATCGTTCTCAAGTCTTTGAGGTGATCTTCTTTGTTGCGGCTTTTCACCACCAGATCATCAACGTAGCATTCAACCGTTTTCCTGAGATGTTTCTGGAAAATCTTAGTCATTGCTCGTTGGTATGTGGCACCTGCGTTCTTCAGACCGAAAGGCATCACCGTGTAGCAGAAGACACTGAGGGGCGTTCTGAATGCTGTATGTTTCTCGTCATCTGGGTGCATCTTGATTTGATTATACCCCAAAAAGCCGTCCATGAAGGACATTCTCTCGAATCCGCATGTATTGTCAATAATGACATCCGTGATTGGGAGAGGGAAATCGTCTTTTGGACATGCTTCATTCAGATTCCTGAAGTCGATGCAAATCCTGATTTTGCCATTCTTCTTCATAACGGGAACGATGTTGGCTAACCAGTCTGGATGCTGTTCCTCTCGGATAAAACCTGAGTCGATCAACTTCTTAACCTCTGCCTCGATGGCTTCCATAATTTGCGGACGAAACCGTCTTTGCTGTTGCTTGACAGGTTTAGCATCCGGCTTGATGTCGAGGCGGTGCATCGCTACATTAGGGTCGAGTCCTGGCATGTCTTCATAATTCCAAGCGAAGACGTCTATGTATTCCCTGATCAGGGCAATTAACTCCTCCTTCTCATCTGGGGGAAGACTACCGCTGATAAATATGGGTTTTGGATTGGCCTTATCGCCCATATTAATTTGGACTACTTCGTCCTCGGTGGGTGGTTCTCTCTGTTCGAACCTATCACCATACTGCATGTTTAGGTGATGAACCCATGGGTCCTCCCACGTTAGCATTTGATCGTCGTCCTCCAACGTAGATGGATCAGCTGTAGTCATGTTCGACATTAAGGTCTTGAACATTTCTCCCAGACTTGTGTCGGAATCCTCAGCTGAAGAATCTGGCAAGTACCCATCCTTAGCTTTGTTAGCAATTTGATCGATGATTTGCCAGCCACATTCGTCATCTGATGAAACATAGCCTAGGCCTCTCTTGTGACGATAATAGTTATCTGGTTTCCCTTTTGGTACATATGCCGCTTTGACTGGGACACGGGAACCTCGATCGAAGTATAAACCTTCTCCGAGTGTGAAGTCGTACCCTTGCTTTTCCATGAGCGTGCGCGCTTCCGGACTATACTTAGACAAGTGCAGACCAGATCTGTCGTCATCCTCATCTTCCTTTAGACAATGATCTAGCAACGGAAGATTTTCTCCTTTACCGTAGATCACTTCTTTTTGTCCTCCTGTTTTGGTAGGAATAATCCGAGTTGTTCCGAAAGAATGCTGAGGACGCTTCTTCGTTACATAAGACGATCGGAGCGGCATACATAAATCGGGATTATCGTATAATCCCTTTATCACATCATCAAGAGACAAGGAGTACTCTAAACCATGATTTATTTCAATATCGGCAAGTTGCCAGTTACAACCGCCATCTGACGACTGTTCGTCGTCAAGATTGATTACAAAGGGTACAATGTCATTTAAAACAAAACCGCCATTGTAATCGAATCCGGCTTCAGAATCAGCTTCTTCTCCGCTGTCCGTGCCCTGGATTGATGGTTCCGTATCAGATTCATTACCATAAAGGAGAGAATCTGTGAAGTAATTCTCATACCCTTTGAATGGTTGCTTATCCGTGACCACCGTCCTAACCCTTCCATCAGTGTCGACATATTTCAGACACTGATGTAAGGTGGAGGGAACTATAACATTACTATGGATCCAAGGCCGACCCAATAGTAAGTTATAGGATGTCTCAGCATCAATCACGTAGCACGTGACCTCCGTCTTTAGATCGCCCATTTGGCACTTTATCCGGATCTTACCCAAAGGTCTTGACCCGTTGGTGTTGAATCCGTAAATGACTGTGCCTGTGGCTGCCAACTTGCTGACTGGAATGCGCAGGTTATGCATCAGGCGAAGTGGCATAATACTCACAGCGGAACCCGGATCCACTTGGATTCGGTTGACTTCGCTGGAGCCAATGTACCCGACGAAGTATAGTGGCCGATCATGATTTGAATTCTTCGTCTGCATGTCCTCTTTGGTGAAGGTGATGCAGGGAAGGTTCTTAGCTACCACGTTACACTGTTGGGCTAACAATTCTAGCTCCTCAGGTGCTGGCTTGATCCTGGTGAGGAACGCCTCTGAATCGGCCAAGGCCTCTTGTAAGGCTTCTCTAGTTTCCTTGGACAACCGCAGTAGCTCGTACAGCGTTATCCGCGCTGGAATATTGGCTAGCTGAGCCATGATGTCGAAGGCGCGCGGAGTCTTTGAACTCTCTGGTTTGTCTTTTCCAATCGGACGACTGAAACGAGACTGCTTCGGATTTTGAACCTCCTCGGGCCTCTTTTCTTTCTGCTTATCTACCGGCTGTCGTTGAACATCTTCAGCCGGTTTAGGAACTGTAACCACCCCCAGCTCTGCGAGAGTCTTGGCTGGTCCCCGTTTTGTCACCCCCTGCTCAGCTAATTGATTGCCAGGAGATGGATATTTGAAGTGATATTCGTTTCCACTCCGGGTCGCAAAGACCTCCTGTTCCTCGTCGGAAAGTGGGAAAGCGGGGATTCTTTCGTCATCTTCTCCTGGGATGGCAGAAACTCCGTAACAAGACTTGCCTTTCCCTTTGGACTTCTTCTTGGATGACGATCCGGCCCATTGTTCATCTTCAATCAGGTCGGGGTGCACCCAGAGAATTTCACCGTTTGGGGCTGTGTGAGGCACAAGTCCCTTTTGGCGCTGTCCGTGCGGGTCATCATTCACCGTCTTCATCCCGACTTTGGTGACGCGCTTCGGCTCAAACCAAGATGTAGGCACTGATCCAAAACTGATTGACACCACGTTTGCTCCCACATTCTTGGTCGGTTTTGGAGTTATGACTCCGACATCGATCAACGCCTGGATCTTGTCCTTGAGGTGGTAGCAGGACTTCGTTGGGTGGTGGACCGCTCTGTGGTATGCGCAATACTTTGGGTCCGTCACCTTGGTTGCTCCTTCATGATCTACGATCGTCGGCAACTAGATTTTATTGTTCTCCAACAGGTACTTGAAGATGCCGGGAACTTCATCATCTTTGAAGGAGTAGACTTTGGGAAACCTGGGCTCCGAAGACTTCTGCTTCTGAGGCCGTTGCTGCCAATTCGGCTGTGATTGTTGCTGCCAATTCGGCTGTGATTGTTGCGGCGCTCGTTGCTGCTGCTGTTGCTGAGGTTGTAACTGAAAAGTTTGGTTAGCATCAACGGCATTTGCATGAGCTTTACCTTTCCCTTTCTGGTTGAAGTTCTGCTTCGGAGGATTTGTTGCCGGTTGGCCTCTCTCCGCCTTCTTTCTCCTGAGGAACCGCTCAGCTTGCTCTCCTCGAACCTTCAAATCCTTCCAGGTCTTGGATGGTGCTGTGCCCATTGCTTCCAGCACATCCAGCGAAAAGTTGTTGTGGCAGGTCTGGAGGATGAATTCCTCCATGATCGGGTCCCGGCAATTCATCGCCTTGTTCCGGAACCTCTTGACGAAGGTGTCGACTAACTCCCCGTCTTTTTGCTTCTCATCGAGCAACGATCCGATAGAGATTTCGGTGTCGTCGTCGAAGAAATTCACGAGGAACTTAGTCTCCATGTCGTCCCAGCTGTTTATGCTTCCTGGCTTGAGGCGACGATACCAATCGAAGGCGGCTCTGCGAAGAGTGCCAACGAATGACCGCACCATCAGAGGCTCATTACCAGAGATGACTCCCAAGTGCGATTTGAAGTAAATCAAATGCTGAGTAGGGGAACCCATCCTATTAAACGGCGTGAAGTTAATTAGACTGAACTTCGCCGGATATGGGATTGATTCCCACTCTCTTGGGTATGGACAAGGAATGCCCGTCTTTTTCGTCTCTTGAGTAGAGATCAATGTATTGATCTTGCTCTCGAGATTTTTGATTTTTAGGCTTTCACCTGTGTCTTCACTGGCATTCTCGTTACCACCCCCTACATTGATGGGAGGGTTATTAGGATTGTGAGCTTCATTTGTGTCTTCATCTTCCAGGTTGTTCTGGTTTTGACGACTTGGTTCGCCCTGTTGGTTCCTCAATGCTTGGATCTGTTGGTCATGCATCTCTCTCATGTTCTGCATAGCCATTTGCATTTCGAACCTAAAGGTTTCTTGTTATTTGGCCATAGCATCTTCAAGCATCTTGGCCACTTGCTCCGCGCTTATCATAAACGACTCGCGGGCTTGTCCTTCACTGGACACTGTATTATCAGACGTAACTGCTGAGCCAGCATCTGATTCTTCATCTCCCGAAGGTACTCTTGTTCGGACCCTACCATACGTCGCGCGAATGATAGCCCCGGACTGAAGACGAGTTACCCGTCGGGGTACTTCTGGAATCGCCTCGGGGTTATCCTGAGCCGATATTCCTCTATTGGTCATGTTGGCGGTGACCCTTGAATGTTCACCATCTTCGACCATCGTCCTTCTTCGTCGGAAACGCCTTTGCTTTGATTTTGGCGTACCAGTGTTGAGTCTCTCGAACACAGAAACTCTCTCTGGAACTACCTTGACACAGTTGCATTCGGATAGTACTGCCCGAATGAGCTTCGAACAAGGACATTGCATTTCGAGCCTTCGAGGGCTCCTCTTTTTGGATTTACTCGTACCCCCGGCACGATAGTACAGCTCGTCCGTTTGAAGGTTGGAGCAACCTATCGTGTGTTGGCACGATCTCTCAGGTATAACGTTGTCGTCATCAGATGACAACGTTTCCTTCTGAGGATGAATTGTCTTCTTCGGACTATCCAGAGTCACACGCCTTGAAATGCGCCTTTGTGAGCATGAATCTTCAGCGGGCTCTTGCACTTCGATGCGCAAAGTTGTGCGCTTGGGTGCCACAATCTTCTCCAAATGTTGAGGGTTGCGGCGACCCCTAGCATGTTGTATTGTTTGGGACTTTTTGATTGGCCCCAAGCGTTCCTGGACTGGAGCTTTTCCTCGTTCTTTGGGAAGTGGACCGAGGCGCTCCAAAACTGACTTCTTCTTCTGGGAGGTTCCTGTGGGATCTCCCGGAGCAGTTGCAAAAATCACCGGCTGTTTGGATTAATTTGCCGGGTGTTGAATCTTCGGAGGCTGTGGGTTTTTCTCCTTGGCCTGAACCGCTGCTTTAGACTTTGGCCTCCAAACCCTGCGAGTTGATGGTGGCTTTTTGACCACCTCCTTCTGCAGCTTCCGATGGGCTTCTTCAGCTTTGGCCCGTGCTTGCGCTGACAACGCGCGACGTTTGCGGATACGCTCCTCCAATGTCGAGCGATTCCGTTTGACACAGACCCACTCCATCGTCGATGGTTTGGAGGAACCACCCTTCATTTGCTGTTGAGGCTGTTTACCTCGTTTGCTTTTCAGATCCGCATGATAGCGGACCCCGTCAACGGACTCCATGGCCTTGGCGAATTGCTTCGCGAGGCGTTGATGCTGCCTCTGGTGGGCTCTCTTGGAGAGAGTCACCACGCCTTCAACGGCGGATTTGACCTTCTTAGAGGCCGGTAGGACTTCACCCAACGCAACTTCGGCATCGATTGGGGTGAGGTCGTCGTTGGTGGCTTCGACTTCTTCGCGCCAACAGACTTTTCTCCTGGAGGAGAACTTCTGGGACTTCTCAGACTTAGGGGAGGAGGTAGATCTGGACGAGGACACGTACTCCTCGTACTTCTGCTGGTCGAACTCATACTCGACCTCCTCCACGACCGGGATCGAGATCCGTGGCTGCGACGCTCCGATCTCAGCAGTGAGATCGGTGGCTCCCACTGTGGTCGCCAGATTATTCGCGTGGAAAATTGTGTTCTTCTTCATTGCTGATTTCATTACAACTTTGATAACAACTTTATGCGTTTACAAAGATCCGGTCTTTTTATAAGAGCCGGTTACAATGAAAATCAAAATAAAGAAATAAAAATTACAATTCTCTCTGAACAAATCACCGTTGACCACCGCGATATCTGGATCCAAGCAGATCTACGACGTATTACGGGTATTATCCCACCAAGGAGATAATAGCCAGGAGGGATCGTTTCACCAAGGAAACGATCGCTCGAATCTCGGGATCTAAGAACCAAGCTTAGATCCGGAGTATAGCGACGTAGATCTGAGGATTAAGTTCCTTCGAATTCCTGCCTTGTTTGGTGCGGGTGCTCGCCAAGAACCGAATCCGAGTGTCCAAGCTTCAAGCCTTCAAAACTCC
>BQKN01056343.1:0-12886 GCA_022839385.1 Asparagus kiusianus
ATGAACTTGCTTGTGCATCTAAGAAATTATTACATGCCTACAACAAATTGCATAAAGATTTTAATGATTTAAAATGCAAGCATGACAATTTAGAATCCGATCATGAGGAGCTAGTGTCAAAATTGGATGTCATTGCAAAAGAAAATACCATGCTTAAAGAAAACAATGACATGTTAATTTTGGAAAATAAAAAATTGACATCAACCATTTCTAGCTTAACTCATGAAAGAGATAATGCCATGTTAGAAGTAAAGAACATACAAAATAATACTACCTCTTTTATAGATGATTATTTATGTTCTACTTCTAAAGGTGCATATGTGCCTAAAAATGAAGACTTGAATCTTATGAAAAAATGCATTTCATCTTTAGATTCAACTTTAAAAACATGCATCAATAATCACAAGAAGCTTATGGATATGTGTGCCAAGTCTAAGAAATCATCCACTCATCATGCACACATATATAGCAAAGTTTATAAGTGTTCAATTTGCGGCCGTAAAGGCCATCTAGCTAAATTTCGCTATGATGCACACAAACATAAGAATACTAATGCTCCTTGTGCATCTCATGTAGCTTCTTCATCACATGCACACACACACGCACATAATGTTCATCGTAAGCATGCTAATGTGTATTCATGTGATTATTGTGGTCGTTTTGGTCATTTGGCCAAATATTGTTTTGATTTAAAAAGAAAATCTTCTTTGACAAATGTTTATAGTAGACCACATATTTTTAAATGTGATGTTTGTGGTAGGTTTGGACATCTTGCTAAATTTTGTTTTGATATGCAAAAAGCTTCTAAGTTGCAATATGTTCCAAATAGACCATTGTTTAATGATGTTTCTCATTTGCAAAATAATCTTAAAAGAAAATCTTTATTTGCAAATGATTCCCGTGCACGAGCTAATGGTCCACTAAAATAAATGGATCTCTTTCATTGCACAAATTACAATCGGAAGGGTCATTTGAGCAATTATTGCTTTGACCGTGTTAGTGCACCACATGTGCCCAAACGGGTTCATAACCCTAGGGCTTTGAGCTTAAAAGATAGGGGTCATGTCCCTAAATTTTTTGGTACCAAGAGTTTTTGGGTACCAAAACAAATTTGATTTTAAAACCAAGAATTTTAATATCTTATTTCTTCTTTTCTTGGTTTTGAAAATTTATATCTTAAAATTTTTGGTTATGAAAACAAATTTTCTTTGACCAAATTCTTTTGTTTTCATAATTATTATTATTATTTTGATGAGAGGACTACGTTTATATAACCCTCCGGGTTTATTGGGTGTTTATTCCTAAATCATGTTTACCGGACGCTAGAATGATTATATGGGTTGAACAAGCTTAAGAGCTTGATATATTGTTGCCTCTCTTGAAATTTTTTGTCAAAGATTTTGTTTTGATTGATTGCTTTGAATTCATTATACTTCACTTATATGATGATATTTATGTGTTTGTGCTTATGGATCATCTATTCGTGGTTTATAATGTATTCTATGAGTGGTTTGATCAAGTTCTTCATTGATCAAACATCGTTTTTGGATATAAACTTTGATTTATGATTTCTTTTGATGGATTTGTTTTCATTTGAAAACTTTTTGCATGATTCTCATGTTCCTCTTCTTTTGATTTCATAAATCTATTTTTATATATATTTTTGTAGTTGTGTAATGAGACACTTCTTTCAGAAGTAATACATCTTTATGTGTTCTCATTGTCTTTTGTATGTGAGTTGTGTTTAGCATATTTTTCATCTATGCTTGCTCACATATGGTTGCCATGATCTTCTTTTCATATATTCTTATGGCATTTTGATAGGGGGAGCAATCCCTATATTTGTTTTATACTCACCCATGCTCATATGTAGGGGGAGCTTTCGCTCTCTTCATTCCTTTGTCCCCTTTTTGATGTTGTCAAAGGGGGAGAAATATTGTGAGTATACAATTCCTTATTTATATGCATGTATATTATCTTGTATATGTTCATTTCCTTCATGCATATATTCCTTTTTTGTAAATTGTTTGTCATCATCAAAAAGGGGGAGATTGTTGACCTTCTTATTTTGATGATGTTTAACAAACAATTTACCACTAATGTTGTTTGTCTAGCATTCGTGTTTTCTTATTTATTATAGACAAACAACGTTGTTGGAGGATGGATGGAATTGTGCTTCAACGATCATATCCAAAGGAGGTTGGCGGAATGTCGGTGAAGCAATGCTATTTAAGTTAAAGATCCAAGATCTCGCTTCATCCGCAAGTGTACCAAGTCAAGCTCATTGAAGATCAAGATTGCTTGGGTAATTTAGTTTAAGTTTTATATTATGTGTGTTAGTACTTTAAGCTCAATTATATACACACATACACGTTTTTGGTTTTTGTATATATATAGTTATATATATACATATATGTTTTGGTTTAGCTATATAGATATGAAATAATATATATCTTCATATATACTTTTATATGTTTCATATACTATTGTATTTGGAAGAATATTGTGTTTTTGGTTTATATGGCTTATAGACTTAACAACTATAGTTTATACTTTTTATCAAGTCTATAAAATCATTTTACAAAGTTTCAAAACATGGTTTATGTCAAATGTCAAAAACATGTTTGTTTTGTTTTCGTATTTTGAACCATTTTGCAAAATGATGATTTTTCACAAATGGGAAATGCAATTTGGAAAATTCTTTTTGTAACATGTTTGTTTTCATGTTTAAATACTTGTCCCAAAGTTTCATTATTTTTGGACTTCATTTGTTATTTTTAACAATTTTCTAAAAAGTCAAAAATCTGTTTAAAACTGTCTTTCTGAAATGTCAGATTTCGGTCGACCGCACCGGTCGATCGATCCTGAACTCATGTGTTTACTGGGTGACAGAGAGTCTGTCGGTCGACCGGTACGGTCGACTGAGAGCTCTCATCGGTCGACCGAAAATTACGTCGGTCGACCGAAGCTGTTTCAGTCTGTTTTTCTCGTGTTCGACCTGGATAGCGGTCGACCGATAGAATTTTCGGTCGACCGACTATATGACCGTTGCTTTCTAACGGCTCTTTTCTGAACCGATTTTCTCTGGGTCTTTTTGTCTTTTTCTTGGGTGTTTTTGACTGAGTTTGTGAGTGGGTATATATACCCCATTGCTGATGTATTTTCAGGTTAATCAAGAAGTTTTTAAACAAGGGTTTTAAAAAGAGTTTAAGTTTGTTTAAGCTTGTTTAAGGGTTTGGTTTAAAGCAGTTTTAGCTTTCATAAGTGGAGGAGATTATCTTATTGTTTGGGCCTCAAATCTCCATCTCTCCATCTTGATCTAGAGAAGTTTTCCTAAACTCAACTCTAGCTTTTACTTATAATTATTTGTTAATTATTAATTCTATTAAAGCTAGTTTTATATTGAGTTTAGATTTGATTTTATTTTACTCATTGTTACACACACCCACATTGAGCTTTTAGTATTTACATACATAGTATAGTTGGGTGGTGAGAGATTGTAACCTTGAGTTGTGCTTTAATTGTGTTCTCATCCATAGTTGAGAACAATCATTTGTTATACTGTGCTTAACTGTGAGATTCACTTTGTAATACACTTGTACACCGAGTGAGGAGTGTGTGGTGAGAGTCGGGGATCGTCCCAAAAGGAGTGGCGTCGGTTGACGTGCCTAGGGAGAGGTTGTAACCGAGCACTTGAGGGAGACACGGCTAGGTCCAACACTTAGTGGGTGTAGAGTGTGATTGCAATAGTGTGTTGATTGTAAAGTTTTCGGTTAGCTAGAAAACCGAGTGTGAGGTGTAAACGTTGTTCGGGTGAACGTAGAAAACCCGGTTGATAGTGGATTTCTCCCCGGGAGTGGGGAGCGGAGACGTAGGACGGAAGGTCCGAACTCCGTGATCACATTGCTTGTTTGAGTTTGTCTTTGGCGTGTTTGTTTTTGCATTTATCTCATATCGCCAATTGTGCATTGCTCATTCATTTCATCTACTATCCTATTTAGATTATTTACCCTTGTGTTGTTTATATATCCTTGCATATATTTCTATCATATAGGATATATCACCTTGTGTATATTGCATATTCTTACACATAACTCTTTGTATATCTATCTTGCAAGAATATATTTGTTAAGTAATTTTAATTGATATTTTAATCGGATTAGATTAGCATAAGACCCTAATCACCCCCCCTCTAGGGTCTAACAGGTTGGAGATCTAGGGTTTTGGTAGTGGGTGCAGGAAGATTCATTGTGGAAGCTTAGTTCTTGGAGTTATAGGCTTCGATGGAGATAGCGTTGTGGAGTTGCCGTTGAGATCTCGCTTTCCTCATGTGGTTAGGAGATCATGTTGGAATCCTATCTAAGATTCAGTTGGGTAATTTCTCAATTTCTATCAAAGTTTGAATCTTTCTTTACAATTTGGAGTGGCTTAAAATGGGAGAAAAAGTTGGTGAAAGCAACAAGACGATGGCGAGTACAGTTCAAGTGAGATTTCAAAACACTAAAATTAGTGTGGTGAAGTATGACGGTAAAATTAATTTTGGTTTGTGGATGAGCAACGTACAGGACGCTCTTAATGCTCAAAATTTGGAAGAGCCCATCATGGTCCATGAGAGGCCACCGAAATACGATAAGGCGATATGGGACAAGATGAATACGAACGCTTGTGGGATGATCAAGTCTTGTTTGGAAAAAGAGCTAAAATATAATGTGATTGGGGTGACGTCTGCGATAAAGATGTGAGAGATATTTAACAACAAGTATCTTACAAAGAGTGTTGAGAATTGGTTGCACTTGCTACGGATATTATTCAGATTTTAGATGTCCAGGGACACCTCACTTGCGGCTCATGTGAACAACTATACAAAGTTGTTATCAGACTTGACGAACGTAGATGAGAAGATAACGGACAAGTACAAGACGATTATCTTGTTAGGCTCCTTACCCGATGATGAGTATGATACCTTCGTACTCACATTGTTGAACGAGAGATCTTCCATTACCTACAGTGAAGTGACTAACACATTGACGAACTACGATTTGAGGAGGAAGGACAAAGAGACTTTCCATGCTAACACTTCAGGAGAGGCCTTGTCGATGAGAGGTAAAAATCCATATCCGAGAGGTGGTAATAGGAACATGTCAAAGTCAATGGGCCACCACCAGTTAGCAAAGAACCAGTGTGCATTCTGTAAGAAATAAGGACATTGGAAGAGAGATTGTCCGAAGCTCAAGGAGAAGGAGAATAGCAAGAAGAAGGGCCCAAAGGCTAATGAGGTGAACTTACGAGAGGTGATGATTCTGATGATTCGTTCTTTTCTCTATTGATTACTGCAGAGTTAAACCATGTGGATGCATCTGATTGGATGCTTGATTCTGATGCTACTTATCATGTGACTCCCCGATGAGATTGGTTTGCATCATTTGAGAGACTCGATGAGGGCGTGGTAGGCATGGAAAATAATCAATCCTGTGGCATTTGTGGGATAGGTACCATCAGGATTCAGATGCACAATGGAGTAGTTCATGAATTGAATAAAGTGAGATTTGTTCCTCAGTTAAAGAAGAATCTTATTTCAGTTGGATCTTTAGAGACGAAAGGATTCAAGGTGACTTTAGAGAACGCTGTAGCGAAGGTTACTAAGGGATCTTTGGTGATGATGAAAGGAGTCTGCAGTAGAAATTTATATTATCTGAAGGGGAGCACCGAGATTGGCCAAATAGCTTCAGCTATTTCAAAGGCGGACGCAAGCAAGCTTTGACACTATAGGTTGGGGCATATAGGTGAAAAGTCACTACAAGCTTTGTGCAAGCATGGACTATTGAAGTAAGCCAAGAATGAAAAGATAGAATTCTATGAGCATTGTGTTCTTAGAAAGAAGACGAATGTGAAGTTTAGGATAGCCATCCATAGGATGAAGGGTATCTTGGACTACGTGTAGTATCTTAGACTACGTGCACACAGATGTTTTGGGCCCCACCAAGACGACATCACTTGGTGGTTTACATTGGTTCATCATGTTTGTAGATGATTATTCTAGGTGTTGTTGGGTGTACACCATGATGAAGAAGAGTGAAATACTAGAGATATTTATGGAGTGGAAGAAAAGATTAGAATTACAGACTGAGAGAAAAATCAAGACGTTGCGATCCGACAATGGCGGTGAGTATACTTCTGACCCCTTTCAGCAACTATGCTTAGACGAGGGCATAGAGAGGTACTTCACAGTTAGTCACATATCATAGCAAAATAGGGTGGTAGAAAGATTGAATCAATCTTCGCTGGAGAAGGTACGATGTTTATTGTCATAGAGTGGTTTGGAGAAGATCTTTTGGACTAAGGCACTTTCTTATATGAGCCACCTCATTAATAAGATGTATTTATCTAGAATTGAGGGGAAGACCCCTATGAAGGTGTGGTCAGGAGAGCCAACACACGATTACGATCAGCTCAAGGTATTTAGGTGCCTTGTATTTTATCATGTTAGAACAGATAAATTAGAACCTTGAGTTAGAAAGGTCATATTTGTGGGATTCAAATGTGGTGTCAAGAGATACAAGCTTAGGGATCCAGTTGATAAGAAGATTGTGCTAAGTAGAGACATCACATTCGATGAGGCTTCTATCTTGAAGCTTTCCAGTTCTTATCAGGTAGAGAGCGACGCGACATTGGAGACATCATAGGTGGTGAAAATTGATGCTGCTCCACATTATCTAGATGGGACCATATCCATTAGAGTACTAACTGAGGTGATGCCAGGCGAGCATGATGATGATTTGGAGGTACAAGTACAGTTGAACAGGATCGGGGACCGACGGCTCAGGTTCAGGATTCTATTATGGTTCAGAGACAGAGGAGAGATATACGGATGCCATCTAGGTATACAAGCACACTTGTTGTGTATGCACTTCTGATGGAGAGTGTTGATGAGATAGTTTTTACTACATTCAGAGAGGCCGAGCAGAATTCGAAGGCTAATCTGTGGTAAGTGGCTATGCAGGAGGAGATAAAGTCTCTTTATAAGAACGACACATAGGAGCTTGTCGAGCTTCTAAAGGGACGGAAGGCTATTGGTTGTAAATGAGTGTATATGAAGAAGGAGGGCATTGAAGGCACTCCCGTGAGGTTCAAGGCTAGGTTGGTTGTGAATGGCTATGCACAGGAGGAAGATATTGATTATAATGATGTTTTCTCTCTGGTGGTGAAGCATTCTTCGATTCGGATTTTGCTAGCTTTGGTGGTACAATATGGTTTAGAGTTAGATCAGTTGTATGTGAAAACAATATTTCTTCACGGTAATCTTGATGAGAAAATCTATATGACTCGGTCATTGGGATTCCGAGCTGTAGGGAAGGATAAATTATTTGGTAAATTAAATAAATCGCTATATGGTTTGAAGCAATCTTCTCGACAATGGTATAAGCGATTCGATGGGTTCATGATCGGTCATTCGTACACTAGGAGCCAGTTTGATCCTTGCATGTACTATCACAAGTTTAATAGAGGTGCGTACATTTACTTATTACTTTATGTCGATGACATGTTAGTTGCTTCTATTTCTAGATCCGTCATAGATAGATTGAAGATTCAGCTTTCGAGTGAGTTGGAGATAAAAAATTTGGGTGAAGCTAATCGCATTTTGGGGATGAAGATTAGTAAAGACAGAGACAATGACAGAATTTGTTTGACACATGTGGCTTATTTGAAGAAGGTTCTACAGCGGTTCAATGTGAGCATGGAAACAAAGCTAGTTAGTGTACCATTGAGAGCCCATTTGAAGCTTTCAGCTTACCTTTTACCGAAGATAGTTGAAAATAGATAGTTAATGTTGAAGACTCCATATGCGAGCACGGTAGGAAGCATTGATATACGCCATAGTTTGTGTGAGGCCGGATTTATCACAGGCAGTTAGCATGGTTTCACAATAGATGCACAACATGGGTCCAGGTCATTGGGATGTTGTGAGGTGGATTTTGAGGTACATTCGAGATACTCTCAATGTTGGTTTGGTGTTTGAGTGGGACACTAGTGGTGGACAGCTATGTATTGGATACGTAGATTTGGACTATGTTGGAGATTTAGATAAGCGCCGGTCGACGATGGGATATGTATTTACTTTGACTGGTGCGCCGATGTATTGTAGATGCACCTTGTAGTCTACGGTGATTTTGTCAACGATGGAGGTAGAGTATACGGTGATTACAGAGGCTGTTAAGGAGCCGATTTAGCTTCAAGGAGTTTTGGAGGATCTTGGTGTTTCACAGCAATCCGTCACCGTTTGTTATGATAGCATAAGTGCTATTTATTTGGCGAAGAATCAGGTATTTCATGCGAGGACGAAGCATATTGATGCTCGCTATCACTTCGTTCAAGATATTCTTAAAGATGGGGATGTGGAGCTCGTGAAGTTCCACACAAAAGATAATCCAGCGGATATACTCATAAAGGTGGTTCCGAGAAATAAGTTTGATCATTATAGAAACTTATTACAAATTCATGATTGTTGAGGTCGTTCACGACCATTTGGATGAACTATGGATGGCTTGATCCCTTGGGAGAGGGGGTACGTAGGTAACTACATTGGTATAGCCAAATTTGGTGAGATGACGCAGTGGTGCTCATGTTTGGTGTCGGCTTAGTTTTGGAAATCTTCGTCGATGTAGAGAATTGAAGAAACGACGAAGAAGAATAGGAAATACAATGGTGCATAGTGGCTACGGGTCGGTCGACCGACAGCATAGGTCCGGTCGATCGATATACTATAGGATTACAGGGTCTGAAACCCCGTTCTGGTCGGTCGACCAAACGCGTTCGGGCCGGTCGACCGAAAACGTGCATAATTACAGGGCTGGAATTTATCTCTAGCCAGTCGACGGCAGTGCTATGACCGGTCGACCAATAGCGGGTATTTGGGCCGTTTGGTTTTCCTAGTTGGTTTTGAATGGTGTTTTTATATAAATTGAAACACTAGTTTTTAGGGTTTCTTAAGGAGAGAATTATCAGTCTTTTGAGCACTTTGAGAGGGAGATATTGTGAGGGAGTTGAGAGCTTTGGTTAGAGTTATATTTGAGTGATTTTGTGAGTTGTAACCCATTGTATTTCTCCTCCATATAGTGAAAACTCATCATCCTCTCCCTATGGACATAGGCAATTGTCGAACCACATAAATTCATGTGTTTGGTTTGATTTATGTCGTATTTGGTGGATTGCACTCGTGATTTGATTTGGTTTTCTTCTCTCATCGCTCACCAATTCGTTTGGTTGTCGAGCACGCTTCCGCATGGTGCGCAACATGCCATCTCCCAAAGTCTCATAATTGAGCTTTAAAAGATCCAAATAAAGAAAAAACAAAGAGCCAAAAAGAAATGAATAGTTTTTCAAAATCATGCAAGTTGTGCAAGTGTCTGATATATATTTAAGGCAAAAATCTATTACATTCATGTTTTCTTGGCAAAGACAACAAAAAAGATTCAAATAAAGGTAAAGCATAGAGTACTAGGAAAAGCAAGAAAGTATTTAGTTGGGACGGTCCATGTCGTTAAATGTACACCCAAAGGATGTCAACCGTACCCTTGGATTTGTGCGCAAATCTCACAATTCAATGATCCAAGGAATAACATTCATTTGATGCACATTTAATGTCATGGATAGGGCCGGCCCTGGGGTAAGCCCACCAAGCCCCGGGGCTGGGGCAACCCATGGCTGGGGGGCAACTAGCGGGTGACATACATACTCCCATGGGACCTCGTCGGAGTCGGAGGCAGTGCCGCCACCTCATCCACCCCTTGCGACCCTCTGGAACCGCCATGGCTCTTCAGATCCTTCCAAACCCTAGCCTCCATCAACACTCAAACCCTCAACAAGAGCGCGCTCCTCGACTGCCGGTGCCTAGGGTTCAGCTCTCGCCGGAGGAGCAAGGCTAGGCCGAGCACCGGGCGCTGGCGAGCAGGAAGGAGGCGACGGTGATCGAGTTCTACTCGCCCAAGTGCAGGCTTTGTATCTCCCTGCTTGACCTCGTTCTTGATTTGGAGGCCGAGAATGAGGATTGGGTTTTATTTGTGCTTGCGGATGCCGAGAATGAGAAGTGGCTCCCTGAGGTTAGCGTCCTGCTCGATTTCTGACTGCTCGGTAATAAAAGGGAGCTTGACCGCTCTGAGTAAATGGAGAAGAATAATGATTGGTTCTTTGATTGAGAAAATTGGAAGGGATTTATTTGGAAGGAAAGACACTTAAATTTGTTTTTGAATCTATACAAAATTCTTTTTTTAAAACTTAATTAAATTCTACTTTAAAGTAGAGTTGGGATGTGTTTAAGATAAGTTTAACAAATATTAATGGTTAGAAAGTTACAAATTTAATCACAAGGGAACATTCAGTTAAAAATTTTGACGTTTACATGATCCTGAGGATAGTAACTGCCAAGTTTGAACAACTTGCGGTGTTTATTTGCCACAAAAAAGAACTTATAGTATCTAAGTTCTAAAACAGGGATAATTTCTAGTATTTAAGTGTCATTTAGCCTTTGTGAAATGTGTCAATGTTACCACTTTAGTTTTATCTTCTGTTTGGAGTAGTTATGCTTTACCAATGTACCTTTTTTTCTCTTTATGGTAGACCCTTTGTCGCTTCGGAGAAAGTTTTAAAGTTTTTGCTCTACTGTTAAAAGAACTCATACTACAAGAGCAGCAAGGTTTTCTAATTGACAAATGCCCTTTTTTTAACTTGTGCCGGGATAGTTTCTTCCCATAATTCATTTCACAGAGGCACACAATTGTTTTAACAAAAAACTTTCAAAACGGGAATAAATGTTCGTACCAAATTTTTAATATAAGGGGCAATCAAAATTAGATTGGGCTAGGGCAACCCAAACCTCGGGGCCGGCCCTGGTCATGGACCAGGTTGCACTTGATCGTTTTTCCATAAAAAGCTCCTTCTTGAGACACTCTTCCAAGTTTGAAGCACGCTACTTAAGATAATGAGAGAGTAGATTTTTTCTAAATTTTTTCAACCTGCATCACCATTTCTGCACTTTCACTCACCACCGTGAAAATGCATCTGTCACCTACCTCCAGCTTGCTACCCCTTGCAAACTGCAACCAACCTTTTCCAATGCTTATCAACGATCCATACTTCACCATTCTTTTACACAGATGAACCGGCCATGATCGACCCTTCAAATCCTCGAGTATCAGTTTACGTCGATGACCAAAGCCATCACATTGTCTCGCGAATTCCGTCGGAATATGCTGCATCAATTAAGATCAACTCAACTATGAAAAAACAGTAAAAAAATGCCAATAATGGAGATACGTGAAGACTTATTTGGAACGAATCACGACTGATTACTAAATAAAAGACAGATATTATTAATAAAGTAGTAACTTAAAGTTTGTAAGGAAAATGGGTAAATTTCACAAAACACTCGATACCTTGGGATGTTCCCAGGAAACCCCCAGTACTTCCACCAAACACCAAAAACTTTCCTACACGGCACTCAAAGTGACGAAAATGCCCCTTAGTCCAAAAAAATCCTTTCTAATTTCATCCTTAATTTTAATCCTTTTTTGGGCAAAAAACGCTCACATTAGGAAATTTGCAGATCTATCGGTGTTAGGGGGAGGGGAAGAGGGAGAGAGGATGGGTTTATTTACAAAATTACATGATTAACGAGTTTTTTCCAAAAAATTATCATGAAAATGGATTTGTTCGGCTAAACGGCATTTCTGTCACTTTGAGGTTTATGATAAAAGTTTTTGATGTTTAGTGGGAAAACAAAGTATTGGCTGGGGGAGTTGTTTGTATGAAACACCCAAATTATTGGGTGGTTTTGTCAAATTTACCAAAGAAAATAAAACTCACCAAGCGCGGGAGGGACAAGTAGGTTCTCGTCATGGTCACCTCAAAGTGTTTAGCTCCTTCTGTAATTTGAGCATAATTAGTCAAACAATGTAAATAAATAAAACTATATATATATTAGATATCATACTTGGGTTGCGGGTCTTCTCTTTAAAAACTTTTGAAGGATAGGTAATTTCACAGGCACTCAAATCGTATGCTTTGAAGTTGAACATCATGTTGCCTTTGTAGGAGAACACTAAGAAGTGTCCCAACTCCAAGTTATGCGCGTGTATAAGTTCTAACCACCCATCTCCTCCAAAACACACGCTTTGGTTCTTTTGATAGATGTTGATGAGCCATGAGTCGCCACTTGGGTTTTCTAGTCTAGCTTTTCTGATGCTTTCCCCCTTGGGCATGTGCTTAACAAAAGCTTTGGGTAGGACCTGCATGCAAATTAAGATGAAAGTTAGATGGGGGGAGGGGAGAGAGAGAGAGAGAGAGAGAGACCAGTTTGTTTAAGAAGCCTGGCCAGAGGATCCTGAAGAATCTAGAGCTGCAGGGATTTGGAGTTTGAGTGGCCATCTGAAGAATTCTGAAGAGGCAAATGGTGTAGAGGAGAGGAGAAAGTAAAGGGATTTTATCTCAAGTAATTAATGTTGGCTGTTCTGTGTTCAATCACTGAACAGTAGTTGGTATTGATTACTCTCTCTCTCTCTCTCTCTCAAGAAGCGCAACATATCATCACCTCAAGTAATAACGAAATTTTTGGTGTGAAGATTTATTGCGGAGTTATCATAAGACATCTTTAGCAAAGGCATAAAATTTACAAGAACTAGTGAATTTTATACAGATTGTTACGCTGTTATCCTCTAGCCAAGCATTACTTATGTGTAATCCATCAAGATTAATCTAGTGCAGGCTCACTGGCAAAACTGTGCTTGGTAGGCTGCATCTGGCCTAGTTAGTGGATTGATTTTGCTTCCTCCCACTTAATGTAGTTCTTTCTTAAATGATGTCCAGTGGAGGGCTTCTCATATGTTTTTTTTTT
>BQKN01056343.1:22198-37038 GCA_022839385.1 Asparagus kiusianus
CACTGGTTCTTGAGGTTGTTGAGTTTGTTCTTCTGGAATAGAGAGTTGTTCAACATTATCATCTTGAGGTTCCGGATTTACTTCTTGAGCAACAACAGGTATAGGAACCTGAATATTATCAAAAGTAACTGTATGGATTGGATCTGATGTCAATTTCTCCTCAAAAGCAATGTCTCTAACCTTATTTCTCCCCCCAAACTCAACATCCTCAAAGAATGTTGTTGTTCCCGTCTCAAAAATATTCCTTAGTGTGGGATCATAAAACTTATAGCCCCTAGAGTGTTCAGAGTACCCAATAAAATAGCTGCTAACTGTTTTGGAGTTTAATTTCTTTTCATTTGGCCTATAAGGCCTTGCCTCAGCTGGACATCCCCAAATATGTAAATGCTTTAAACTGGGCTTTCGACCAGTCCAAAGCTCATAAGGTGTTTTAGCAACTTCTTTACTTGGTACTCTATTCAGAATGTAAGCTGCTGTCTTAAGTGCTTCTCCCCAGAGTGACTCTGGTAAAGAAGAATGAGCAATCATACTTCTTACCATATCCTTAAGAGTCCTGTTTCGTCTTTCAGCTACACCATTCATGCTAGGTGAACCCGGCATGGTGTATTATGGGATGATACCGCATTCCTCTAGGTTTCTAGCAAATGGTCCTGGACGTTGTTCACCTGAACCATCATATCTGCCGTAGTACTCACCACCACGATCAGATCTAATAGTTTTAATTCTTCGGTTGAGTTGATTCTCAACTTCAGCTTTATATGCTTTGAACATGTCCAGAGACTCAGATTTTTCATGAATGAGATATAGGTACCCATAACGTGAGTAATCGTCTATGAATGATATAAAATATTATTGACCATTCCAGGACTCCGTAGGGAATAGTCCACAAATATCCGTATGTATCAATTCTAAGACTTCCGAAGATCTGTTGGCACCTAATCTCTTAACTTTGGTCTGTTTTCCCTTGATACATTCAACACATACGTTGAAGTCCGAAAAATCAAGTGAATCCAAAATGCCATCAGACACAAGACGCTCAACTCTACCTTTTGAGATATGACCCAAGCGCTTATGCCATAATGACGCTGAATTTTCCTTATTTAATTTACGCTTAGTACCACGCGATTCCGCATGCAAAGTTTTATTATAAGAAGCAATTGTATCAAGCAAATATAGGTTGTCATAAGTACTCAAATAACCGGTTCCCACAACATTTGAATTAAAAGATAAACTGAATTGATTGTTTCCAAATGAACAAGAATAACCTGATTTATCCAATACAGAAACTAAAATCAAATTCTGTCTAATAGACGGTACTACAAAAGTATCTTTTAAATCCAAATAAGAACCAGTTCCTAATAGCAACCTAAAATGCCCAATTGCTTCCACATCTACCGATTGACCGTCGCCCACAAAGATGTGTCTTTCAACATCACTTGGCTTTCGGTAGCTCAGGCAATCCTGCATAGAAACACTTATGTGAGTAGTAGCACCAGAGTCTAACCACCAAGTGTTTCTAGGTACTGAAGCTAAATTAACCTCAGAACAAACCAAAGTAAGGAACGTACCCTTATTATCACGTCAGGCGTGATATTTTGTACAGTCCTTCTTTACATGTCCAGGCTTCTTACAGAAGAAACAACCCTGACTATCCTTATGTTGTTTCTTCTGAACTGGACCCTTAGCAGCTTCATTATCATTCTTTCTTTTCTTGCCCTTATCCTTAGAGGCATAGGCCAAATGAGAACTTTTCGTCTTATCTTGCTTCAACCTGTCTTCCTCTTGCACACAGTATGAAATGAGCTCATTTAGAGTCCATTTCTCCTTTTGGCAGTTATAACTGACCTTAAACTGATTGAATTGTGCAGGAAGAGACAGCAGAACCAGATGCACTAATAACTCATCACAAAGATCAAGTTTAAGTGCCTTAAGCTTTAAAGCAATATGAGACATTTCCATAATGTACTCCCTGATATTTCCTTTGCCCTTATACTTCATCGAAATCAAGCGAGCTAAAAGCGTGCTTGTTTCTACCTTATCGTTTTTCGCAAAACGCTTCTCAATTTCGGCAAGGAAATCTTTAGCCTTAGTAATCCCTTCGGATTCTATGCCCCTGAAGACTTTCGGAACGCTACGCTTAATGATCATAAGACTCATGCGGTTTGAACTCTCCCACTTCTCATATTCCTTCTTTGCATCAGGAGTGCTATCCACATTGAGAGGTTGGGGTTGTTCAATTCTTAATGCAAGGTCTAGATCCATGCAACCAAGAACAATTAATATGGTCTCTTTCCAAACCTTGAAGTTTGTCCCATTTAGCATGGGAATTGAGTTGATGTTAGCAGAAATTGTTGCAGCAGATGCATTAGCTGAAGTAAAACAAAAAATGCTCACATCAATAACCATATTTAGTAATCAATAAAATTTAAATAATGACAAATCTCATCTCAAGATATCTGGCACAACATTAATATCAAGTCTTTGGACAGTAATATTAACTTGTAAGTGAGTGTTGCAATGATCAAACATTGACAATAACTCATGTCAAATAATGAAACTATCTTTGGATCGATTCATTATTCACATGTAAACCTTATAATTGTCACACGTTTATCACCGCAGATGTGTATACAGTCTAAATAAATATTAAACTTCCTTTGGGCCGATTAAATATTTACACGAAAGCATACACACAAACATCTCACATTCCTCATGAATAATCTACACAAGAGAGGTTACTTTGGCAACTTCTTGTTTCAATTAAACAATTAGAGTGAGAGACAACCTTAATACCTTAGTGTCATAATATTTGAATTAAATAACTGATTAGCTACCAAATTAGATTTAAATTAAAAGATTTTAATTTAAATCAACTGAATTTCCAAAAACTTAATTGGGGTCTCATAGCTTAATTAGGGCCCATAACTTAATAAATTAAGTATACCAAAGTGGACCCATAAAAAACCGAGGCTTAACCATAGTGAACACGAAGTTCGCTTGACTTCGAACGCAAGGTTCGACTGTATTGAGTACAAGACTCACTTAAGCACGAACGCGAGGTTCGTCTGAAAATGAACGTAGGGTTCAACTTGAGAACGAACGTGAGGTTCGTTAAAAATGAACACAGAACGAACACGAGGTTCGTTTAAAATTTGAACGCGAGGTTCGATTTGAGAACGAACGCGAGGTTCGTTTAAAAAATTTGAACGCAAGGTTCGACTTAAATTGAGCGCGAGGCTCACCTTAGATTGAGCGCGAGGCTCACCTGAGAACTGAACGCGAGGCTCAACTTAAATTGAGCGCGAGGCTCACCTAAGAACTGAGCGCGGGGTTCACCTGAGAACGAACGCGAGGTTCGTTAAATTGAGCGCGAGGCTCACCTGAGTTGAGCGCGAGGCTCACATGAGAACGAACGCGAGGTTTGTTAAATTGAGCGCGAGGCTCACCTGAGTTGAGCGCGAGGCTCACATGAGAATGAACGCGAGGTTCGTTTAAATTAAGCGCGAGGCTCACCTGAGTTGAGCGCGAGGCTCACATGAGAACGAACGCGAGGTTCGTTAAATTAAGCGTGAGGCTCACCTTATAACGAACGCGAAGTTCGGTTGAGGTAACACCTCCTTAATTTTCGCCACGATTAATCGCACGAACCCTTAGGGTTTCAAACTGAAACCGCCAACGCCATTGCTCCGGCACCCAAGAGGTCGAAACCCTAGGGTTTCCTGACGCTGCCGTCGCCGTCGGAGTCGAGAGCGAGGCCGCCAGCGAACCTTCGCCGGCGAGGAGCACGGGACCAAAGATCAAACCCAAAAAATCTTTGCTTTTTTATTTTCAAAAAAACAGATACAGAATTGGAAAAAATTTACTTGATCCATATCCAAAAAATCAAAGAAAAAAAAATCCAAAAATTCCAAAAGTTACTGTTCACAAGGGATTTTCTAGTTACTGTTCATCCGAAAAACTTTACTGTTCACCCGAAAAAAACTTCATTACTGTTCATCCGAGAACAGATCTTAATCCAAAAACAAAGATTTTAAGATCAAAAAACCCAATTTTAATCTTAATCTCTTAGAACAAATCAAGGAGGCTCTGATACCACTTGATAGATCTAAAACTTGAGATCTAAATCATATAGCCATGATTAATTCAAAGAGATTAACAAGAATCATAAAAGAGCGGAAGCTTATACCTGAATCCATTGATTAAGCTTGATTTGGGTTTTGGATCTTCTAACCTTAGGGTTTTCTCTAGAGCTGAATTTCTCTCTCAAGATGGGGGTGAAGAGAATTAGAGAATGTCATCCTAGATTAGGGACCATAACCCCTTATTTATAGGTGTTGTACTTTTGCAATTTGGCCCCTTAACAAATTACAATTACAACCTGGTATCTGCACATATAATCTCATGACTTATTTAAATACCCATTAACCCAAATTAATTGATCACTTTAGTGGGTTATCCTGAAAGATAGCAATACACATTGATTAATCATATATGCCCACAAATAGATTTATTAGATTAAATCCAACATGACCATCACTAGATAAAGTTCGCGCATGCCCCAAACATCGCTAAAAACAAGTTCTAAAACTAAATCACTAGTATATCGAGACAAAGAAAGAGACAACTTCGACGGTTTCCCTAATTGATAGTCATTACAAAAATAATTAACCGAACTAGAGGAATAGGGAAGTGTGTTCTTATTAATCATAGAGCTAAGTAACTCTCCATGCAGGTGACCCAACCAATGATGCCAAATTGCAAGTGAGGCACATTTAGCCAAAAACACAACAGGACTTATTGAATGGAAAGGGGAAATACGAAGCGAATAAAGTCCATTTTCACTTGGCCCGGTAAGGAGGGGCTATTTGGTAACTCGATCATTCACAACAAAAAAATTGGGATGAAATTCAAAGAAAACATTATTATTAGCAGTAAATTGATGAATGGATAACAAGGCTTTCGAGAGTGAAGGAATGTGTAAAATATTAGGCATGTGAAATTTCTCTCGAAGGAATGTGTGAAATATTAGGCATGCAAAATTTAGCAGACGGTGTACGTAAAATAGATGAACCAAATACATGCAATGCAAAGTCCTTTACCATTACCGATGTGAAGTGTGTCAGTACCTTGGTAGGCCTCCAAGTGATTAAGGCCAGCAATGTCAGGAGTCACATGGTTGGTAGCCCTCGTATCCGGATACCTGAGGGATGTCTTGGGTTGTTGAGATTACTCAGGACGAGCCTAAGTATAGTGAACAGTAGGCTGAGGTCCAATGACTCCTCGCTGCAAACACTGGAGCGCAATGTAGTTGAAGCCTTAGCAAATGTGACAATAAACCCCCAAGCCACCACCAAAGTTATGGCCACGACCGTGACCACCATGTCGATTTTTACCATGACCACTGCCACATGGATTTTTGAACTACAGTCTGCCGCACTATTGAGGCCCAAACTACGAGGTTAGACTGGCACTCCAGGTTGTCGAGGGGTAGAATCCATCGTCACCACTATTCTGCCCAACGCTAAAGTCGGCGTTGCTAATGCCACTGCCCTAGGTGGCGTGACCAAGGCCTTAGAGATAGGCCAGCTACATGGGCGTGAATCCAATAGAGGGAGGAGGCTGTAGGGGTGTGCCTTGTCTAGGGGAAGACTCTCGGGTTATGGCAGAGTAAAAGGCCAGCAGACCGCCAATACTGGAGGCATCGTTCTTGTGGATGATCTCATGAGTAAGAAGCAGGGAGTTAAAATCTTCAAACG
Source organism: Asparagus kiusianus (assembly GCA_022839385.1). Taxonomy (NCBI): domain Eukaryota; kingdom Viridiplantae; phylum Streptophyta; class Magnoliopsida; order Asparagales; family Asparagaceae; genus Asparagus; species Asparagus kiusianus. Next base: position 27,955 of record BQKN01056343.1, read on the forward strand.
ATACCGGTTCTTTGCGAACGGTGAGAGAGGTCTTGAGATCACCAAACTCCAGATGAAAGGCCCTTGAAGATGTGCATATTGAGTTGCTCAGTCGTAAGAGGACAGCCAATGACGACAATAGAGTCAGCAATCTTCTTAGCACGATGGAGATAGGTCGTGACAGATTCACCTTTCTCTTGGAGTTCGTAAAGTTCTTCACGAAGAGTCAAGATCCGGGTTTAAGAAGCAGAGGCATACGCCTGTTCCTAGATAGCCCAGATCACCCTCAGATGTCTTTTTCCTAATAATCATAGGGAAACCTCCTCAGTCAAGGAAGAGAGGAGAATCGTGGTAACTTATTGATCGGTTTGTTCCCAGAGAAGAAAAGTAGGATTAATTTGCGAGGTGGAAGAGTTCGCAGGAGTCACCAGGGGTGGAGGGGAAGGACGTGATCCATCAACGAATCCTATAAGCTTCTAGCTAGTAAGGTATGTGGTGATCAGGGTATGCGAATAGAGTTAGTTATGTGGGGTAAGCTTGATGGTAACGTAGTGATAGGCATTCTAGACAACAGTGGGAGGACGAGGGTCAGAGTTAACCATATCGGGATCGGAGGTTGCAAAGGAGGAGGAAGAGGGTGTTAAAGAGGAAGCCATTGGGCGGCGTTGGGATCTAGGGCGTATGGGATCTAGGGCTCATGGCCAAGGAGAAAAAAAGAAGAGAGTTTTTGCTCTAATACCAAATTGGAATTTGATAATTATCTCATTGATGAATTTAATTTACAAAGGTTCTATAAGTAGACGTACAACCTAACCCTATATGGTAAATATAATAAGAAAAGGGCTAATTACAAGGAATTTGCATCAATCACAATCAAATCTAATATTTATCTCAATAATACTATGCGCTAAATGAATGTGAGACTGGCACACAGAGATAACAACTTGTGTAAACTTTTCCCACATCAAAATTGTATAAAATGTTCATTTATATGAAGATCTTTACATAGCAGTGATGGATTTAGATGTGGAAGTTTATCAGATAATTATCAAAAAGTTTGATCATTGTTTGTCTAATATATGTTTAAAGTCATTTTAAGAGACCACTTAAGAGAAATCAAATAATTTTTAAATTTTATATTTTAAACAAATCAAATAAGCATTTATCTATATGGGTCATTTGTTATATTGAAACTTGAAAGTTATTCGTGTGGTTGGCAAAGGTTTGGGGACTGGCCTTTAATTTTTTCTGTTGTAATCTTGTTGTTATATCTACATACATCATATATATCAAAAGTAAGAATCAAACATGAAATGTAAATATAAATAGACAAGAGAAGAGATAGGGAGAAAAGTGATTCTCATTTTATTAATCTTCTTCATTCCAATATCCATTTTGTAGTCCATGACATACATTATATAGATGGATAATAAGAAGACTTAAGGACATGGGCTAATGAAGAGTTATCTAATTAATTGTCCATATTCAAGTAATGTCCACATTCATCTTATCTTCTAGATTTCAACACTCCCCCTTGGACATTACTTCATGATGTCAATGTCTCGTTAAAAACCTCGCTAGAAAAAACCCAGTGGGAAAAACTAGTCAAGGAAAACAGTACATGGCATACATACATTATTTCTATTACATCAGTTATCTCATTAAACACCTTTCGCTAAGAAAATCCATGTAGAACAAAAACTTAACAAAAAAGAGCACAACTATAGATCTTCGGGATCTAAAATTATGTTGCATTAGCTACCTCGTTAAAAATCTTTAGCTAAGAAAACCCAGTGGGACAAAAACTTAGCTAAGAAAAAAAAGTACAGACACCGCCTTCTGGGTTTGATTTTCAGGATTATTCTGAAAAATAATTCGCTCCCCCTCAAGACAATAAATATTCAAATCTATGCATACCGTGGTGACCAAGCATAATACCATAAAATTAAAAGTTGATGTATTAAGGGATTTGGAGATCAAATCGTCTAGATTGTCACTACTTAGAGCGAACTTATCTATGTTAATTTTATTGTTATTTTTGAGCGCAAGTGGATAAAAATTTTCCACATATCATTTATGCAACACAAGTTACATTGTCCTTAGAAAAGATAGCGGGATAATATCCTCGTTTAATATGCCACACGATCATCGAATGTGTTCTATCAGCGGTTTGAACCTTACACGTTCGCATGGGGCACATATAGAGGAATAATCTCTGAGTGGTTTTAACTAGTAAACATTGTCTGCTTAACAGGCCTCCAAGAAATAACAGTACCACTACAGAGAAAAATATAACCAGTCAGAGATTTGACAATATAGGGATCAGTCATATAACCAACATCAGAATATCCCACCAATGTCATATTTCAATTTCCTTTATAGAATAAACAAAGATATCTTGAAGATACCAGAGGATATATTTAACATTATTTTAATATCTCCTTTCAGAAGATGCACTAATTCTTGCTAGCAAGTGTAACACAAATGTAATATCAGGCATGGTGCAATTTGTAAGGTAAATAAGTGTTTCAATAGCGCGCTCAAATACGGGACTTTGGGTCCTAAAATATCCTCGTGATCTTCTTTAGGTTTGTATGTGTCTTTATCCACTTTAAGGGATTTAACAACCATTGGTGTGCTAAGTTCATGAGATTTATTCATTTAAAATCTCTCCAAGACCTTCTTCAGGTAGGTTGACTGGTATACCAATATTTCTTTAGGAACATGCTCGATTTGCAGGTTGAGACAACACTTGGTTTTTCCCAAGTTTTTTCGTTTCAAACTCCATCTTTAGGCATGAGCTAGCTTCTGTAAGCTCCTTGTGCATTCCAATAATATTTATATCAGAAGCTATTTTTGGATTTCTTTATAAACACACAAGGACAGACATCATTATTTGCATATCTCCTCTTCAGGAGGAACTCACTCAGTCGGTTATACCACATTCTACCTGACTGTTTAATGCTAAACATGTTGTGATTCTCATTTTCTCTTAATTCAGGTATTTTAAGTCCATCAGGGACTTTCATATAAAAATATTAGCGTCTAATGACACATATAAAAATGTGGTCATGACGTACATATACTGCATATATAAATTCATAGTTTCTGCCATATGTATTAACTTGCGAAACGTAATACAATCACTAATAGGAGAATATTTTACATCTAAATTAATGCTGGGTCTCTACGTGAACCCATTGAGCTATGAATCTCGCTTTATATCTCACCACCTTACAATTCTCATTTATTTTTCTTACAAAGACTCATTTATATCCTGCAGGGATATATGGACTACAGGTTCAAAATACTTTAGCGAGTTCAGCTCAGCCACAATTGCCACTTTTCATCTCACCTAGTTCGAGTGCTTCAAGCACTCTGCTACCGACTTAGGTTCTGGATCCAGATTATTTTTGGAGATAGTAAGAGCAACTGTAGAGGCAACTATGTTGTCGATAACTTTTATATTTCTATTATATATTTCTCCTTTTTTACAAATTCGTGGCCACTTTAATTCTTATTTTATGTCAACCAAATCCTTGTCATTTCCCTTAACAATTGGATTTGGCCGTTCCGCATCTCCAATATTATGACTATCAAGTGCACATGTAATTTACTAGAGATTTCGTCTTCAGGACAAGCCTCTTCCGGAGGTTATGGGAGTGACTGTCTTTCTATATTAGATTTGGTGTGTCGCAGACTTTTATCTTTTTCACTAATAAGTTTCATATACTTCTGATGTAGTACGCTTCTGGCGTACCAAATCATCAATGATTTACTCAACATGAATATGGGGCTTAGTCACTCTTTTCTTAGCAGATTATCATGTAAACTTCTAGTTCAGTTTGACTAGTACGTGGATATAAATATCGAAGATCTTTTTCATCAATGGAATTTCTTGACATTATTTTGTATTTTGGGCACTAATCTCCCCCTAATGTCGAGAATTGATCTTCAATAAAAATACAGTCAACGTACCAAATTGTAAATTGATCCCCTAACATGGGCCATTGGTACTAAATTATTGACGGAGTTTTATAAATAATGTATATACCTTTACCGAGGTCCTATAGAGGTACGCTATGGTGGTGATATAGAAACATGGACTGCAAATAAAGAATACGCAGATGGGAAATGTTTTGCTTCTTCATCACGTATTAGATAAAGGAGAAAATTGTGATATGCAGTTGGTCAGATTTGGTTTGAATGCCCCTATTTAATTTAAGAAAATCCGAAAAATCATATTTTGCCCAAGATGACCCAATCGCTCATGCCAGAATTTAAAAGAATTTAGGTCTCTAAGTCTCAAACTCATCGCAACATAGTGTATTTTAGGTCAGACAAATTCTAAAGTATACACATATGAATAAAAACCACATAGGTTAACAAGAGTTAAAGCAAACTCAAGATAAATTAAAATTGTCTAACAAATGCATATAATCCAAATATAGAAAAACCATATAATATACCTTGACCACCTCGATAAGATCTACTACCTCTCCCTCGTCCAAGCTTATGAATATTAGTTTGAATTATGACATGTGTTTCAGGCACTACGACTGAACCAATTAAACTTGCATTATGGTTTCTCACAACAACTGGTTGTGTTTTTAATAACTATTAATGCAAGGATTAGTTCATAATACTTTTAGTTGTACTATTGTAAGAGTACAAAGTTACTTGTTGAATTGTATTCAGTCGAGGGTTTAAAATCCAAAAATGGCTACAGGATAAGATATCCTACTATGTTCATATCCTCCCCCTTGTCCACGCGTATAAGTAATTTTCTGAATTATAGCATGTGCTCCAAACACAACTCGTAAGCCAACTAGTCTAACATTGTGATTTCTCATCAACAATTTGTTGTGACTCTCTACAACTCAAATGTAGATATCAAAGCAGAATGCTAGGTATAATTTTTGGTCATGTAATGCTACTGGAGTACAATACTACTTGCATGGAATGGGAAAAATCTTTTCGATCAATTCTGCGAACTTCACCCGCTAGATAATATGACACATGGTTGAATCATATTTAGTCATTTGTTTGAAATCCAAAAAGTTCTGATTCATTCTGCCAGTTGCGTTTGAGGGAAGATTATTGGCTTTCATATATCAAAGCGATCCTTCAGGGATTGCCCAGAAAAGTGAATACTTTTTTTAGTGAAGTATTAATTTTTTTTTTTACGTCTTAATTGATAGAGAAAAAAATTAAAGTGTTTGCCTTCTAGACAAAGATATATACTTAAAGAATCAAGAGATATAATCGTGCAAAAATCACAAGGGTATTAGTAAAAATGAATGTTCGAGGCCAAAGACAAGTAATAATTACTATCATATATCACAGTGCACTAATCATGGGGACGAAAGATTAGTGCATGAGAAATTAGAAATATTCACATGTCCTATAACACTTGTATACCCAGAAGAGAGACTCTATCTCAAACTTATAAAAGATTTGACGTCCTTTAACCGTTGCTTGCATTGATAGCATTTGGAAAAATTCAACATCACATTTAATGCAATAGCACTAGTCTATAAGTATTGATAGCATTTTGAAAATTCAAAAGATGCAGTACTTTTACTTTATGTTTTTTTTATAATCATTTAGGAAACAAAAATTAGAAGTGTTCTAAAATTTTCCAACATTTTAACTGAATGATAATTGATGGCTTCATATGTTAGGCTTAACCTTTTAGGATATAATATTTAACATGCTACAAAAATATGAAAATTGGATATGTACGAAAACTGAAATATGTGTCATGGCCATACATTTCTGTGCCATATAATAAAATGAGATGAATAAAACCAGAAGCATACTGTTCCAGGCGATGCTCATACAAAATTGAGTAAATCCCCATACTAAAGCTATATGTTGTTTAGTAGTTGGTTTGATATAACCTCTACCATGTAAAGAAAATTGAAATATGTGTCATAGCCATCAGTAATATCTGTGTACTTATCGTCCTACTTGCCCATCAAACTAGTGCAATATGTCATATCATATGTAATGTCTTCTATCTGTGTCCTAAAGGGCCTGGTACATGATACAGAACAACAGATGTCTGGGATTTCTTGAAAAACTCTACATAAGGAATTCATTTTTTAGAAAATAATAAAACAGTTGAAAGAGTAATATGTTCAATGCACGGGAAATCTAAGACAATGCATACTCTTATTCTTCTAAACAGAATAAACAACAATTTTGCAAACCAGGAGATAAGCATGAATATTCAACTTCCCAAGGCAATAGTAACACATGCTACACTTGCATCCTTGCAGATCAACATGAAATACTAGGTTAACATATTTGTGCTGCATATTCAGAAATCAGGACATTTATGCATTCATAATGAAGCATAATTTATCCTTAGGATAGAAACAAACTGAAAATGAAATGTGGACGAAAACCAGAGGATTTTATTGAGAAACTCTTTGCATAAGGTAAGTGGAAGCTTTAAGAATTTGCAATGAGTAAAAAGTGTCGACTTATATACCAACCTCAAGCGACTATAACATTTTACATTTAAGGCTCCCTTATCCCGCACAGTATCTGTAATATGTAGACTACAGTCTATTCAAGTTATCAATACCAACCTATGCCAGATGCCTTAAAATTAAATGTGGACTTCCTAGTATTCTGGAGCTCCATCAAACAGAGACCACAGCTTGTACTAGATACAGATAACAAACTACAAAGAAGAAGAAGCTTTTAGGTAAAAGCTTTTAGCTAAGTATTTAGTTAAGACCACCGGAAGATCTGAATGATCTCATCCAGGAAACCCATTCAGTATAAACTAAAGGGTTAATTGCAAATACACCCACTGGAGTATCATGTGGAAATTGTTACCTCGTAAGGGGTGTACACCGAAATATCTCTTACCACCAACAGATGATTACGAACCGACTAGCTAGAGTTTTCGTACTGATAACGTGTTGTAATCTTGATGTTATATCTACATACATCATATATATCAAAAATAAGAATCAAACATGAAATGTATATGTAAATAGACAAGAGAAGAGATAGGGAGAAAAGTGATTCTCATTTTATTAATCTTCTTCATTCCAATATCCATTTTGTAGTCCATGACATACATTATATAGATGGATAATAAAAAGACTAAAGGATATGGGCTAATAAAGAGTCACCTAATTAATTGTTCATATTCAAGTAATGTCCACATTCATCTTATCTTCTAGATTTCAACAGTTTCTTTTCTCTTTAATTTCTTATTTCTAATTTAAAGCAAATTTGTTGTGATTGATTAGTGATCGTCAATCTGCAAATTGCGACTCGAATAATAATAAAACAAATTTGAAAAATATGCTACGTTATTATTACTAATATATTCTATTAATTATATATTTTATATTATTATTTGTACTATTATATTAGTTACTCATAATCTTAAGATCGTGGAAAGTAATATATTATTAAATTTAGGGTTTTTTATTTCTAGACCCATTTGTTTACTCATCTTTACCTATAAACCCAATCACTATTTTTTGTATTTTTAAACCCAATTTTCTTTTTGTTTTTGCCTTTAAACTCAATTTCTAAAATACAGTATATACAGCACTTGTATTTATACACAAATATGATAAAAAAACCCTAAAATACCCCTTTCAATACCCTACTTAAACCAGTCCCCCCCCCCTCTCTCTCTCCTCATTTTCCTTCTTCCTCAAATCTTCGTCTTCCTCCTTCTTCCTCAAGTCTTTGTCTTCCTCCTCCGATCCCACCTCTCATGCCCCCTCCAAGAAATCGAGAAAAAAGGAAGAAAGGCCCATGAAACTAGACCCCCCCCCTCTCTCTCCTCATATAAACCAGTGCCCAGTGCCCCCCGCTCTCCTCATTTTCCCCCTTCTCAACTCTCTGCCCTAATTGAAAAACTAAAATCCCCCATTCTCGTGACCGTCTCCGTCACCGTTGCCGTCATCCTCCGTCGTCACCGTGAGATGTCCCTCATAGTCGTCGTCGCTCTCGCAGTCGTCGTTGCCAGTCACCCTCACAGTGATCAATCGCCGTCGTCGTCACCCGTCGTAGTCACCCGTCGTCGCCCGTCGCCATCGCCGGACTCAGCTCTCGTCGACGACTCCGTGCTGGTGAGCACCATTAGAAATTTTATTGGATTTTTTGACTTAGTTGGAGAGATTTGGTTTTGTACCATACGTAAGTTGCTTTAGCTTTTTAGTTAAAGCAATCTCCCTATACGAAGATGATTACAAGTCGATTCCAAGAATAAAGTACCATTTCATTTGTAAAAGGGGAATCACTAAGTGTGAGTTGTTTCAGATGCTCAAATGTATTTTTACTTTCTCCTTAGCTAGACTAGGGTGGATAACTTTCTGAGTATGATGAACCAATGACAGCGTTTACGATGAGAAATAATACAGCTTTAAATTTCTTCTTTACCTCAATGTTGAACTATGTTGTTGCATTTCTTTGTATGATGAGAATCAGGTGATTATGAGTATTTTTCTTGAAGTTTTGGATGTACAGATAGATAGCTCTATGTTTTGGCTCATCATCACCCATTTGTGCATGTGTTATATTGATATTGCAAACATTTGAACTTGCAGTAGCTTGGATTGCGGGGTGTTCTTGATGACATACGTGTTTAGCCTCGTTTCCGGGCAACCAATGTCAATTAACCAAAAGGATTGTGCAAGACATAGAGCTCGTATCGTTGCTCTATTTCTATCTGAAGGTATATTTTCATTAAGTGTAATGTTCATTGAACCGCTTATATTTACTCTATTATTCTTTTGATCCGCTTATATTTTGCTTTCAGGAAATCAACGTGATCTTCAAGACTAATTCCCCGGATGCTAGATGCCAATTGTGATATCCAATATTTGTTTTGTAAAGTATTTGTATAAATATACTTTTGGGTCGTTGTATATAGTTTATCAATTGCATTTGAATTTGAATGGCCATTGTAGTGAGGTTTTTGAGTCTGCACTTGAATTTGAATGGCCGTTGTATATGGTTTGTCAATTACTTTTGGGTCGTTGTATATACTTTTGGGTCGTTGTATATAGTTTGCCAATTGTGATGGTCTGGTTGGTATTTTACTTGCTCTGGTTGGTATTTTAG
>BQKN01056345.1:0-16411 GCA_022839385.1 Asparagus kiusianus
TATATGTACATAATCGATCTCAAATCGATTACTAACAGATCCATTCATCACAGAATGAAATCAACCATAAAAGAACTCATTTATCAATATTTTTTATAATTTTTTCAAAATTTTAGGGTTTTACACTTATGATTCAAGGGCAACCACCTACGATTAAACCAGTAACAACTCTTTCGGCTATGCAGTAATTGAAGAGCTTTAAATTTCAGACCACATATAGGACAAGCACACTTACCCTTCATAGACCAACCGGACTTATTAGTATAAGTTGAAAATAATTAATTGTTTATAATAGAATAGCACGTAATTTAAATGACTCTTTAAGATGGACATCATACGTCAATATACCCTCAAACCATAACTGTTTTAGCTCATCAATTAGTTGCTCTAAATAGACATCAATATTATTACCCATTGCGTGCTTACCAGGAATCAGTAATGAGAGTATCATATACGACTATTTCAAACAAAGCAATGTAGATAAGTTATATGACATAATATAACTAGCCACATAGACCAACCAGAACTCATTAACCCAAACGAATTAAATCCGTTAGTAGATAGCCCAGTCTGACATTTTTACAATCATCAATAAAACGAGGATAAATTTTATCAACATGCTTCCAAGCTAAAGCATCAGCATGATGTCTTAATTTACCATCATCTACTCGATCTTCCTTTTGCCACCTCATGTTTTTTTGTCATATCCTTGTTCATGTACAATCGTTGCAATCTAGGGGCCAATAGAAAATGACGAAGTACATTTGCTGGAATTTTCTTTTGTGTCACCTCTGCCTAATTTGTACTCCTTGTTGAAGAGTTTGTGCATTACTTCCACCTAGAAACTCCATATGTCGGATATTCTTGAAGGTCTTTATTGGTTTTATGGTACATGATATAATCATTATACATGCATCAATCCTATTATAATCAAGACCCAGAGCGAAGACATTCTTCTCAGCTTGATAAGTTGTTTGGGGGTATGCTAATCTCTCCTCTAGGAATTACCGTCAGAAGCAAATCAATAAGCATTTTAAAATAATTATCCAACATTCCGCAAAGTGTCTTAATATGTAGGAGTTTCAGCATAAATGAAAATCTAGAGTACTCAGTACAACCCTCATATAAGTCATTTTCACTATCTTCTAGGTGCTCTATTATTCGCTTTATGTCTGCGGAGGAATGCATATCTTTAATATTTTTTGCACCTTCGACATCTCCGACCTCTTTAGCATCATCTTTGATATCATCTTCACTTTTATCTCTGATATCATCCTTAACATTATCATTGATATCATGTTCGGTAGGACGAAAAAATATCATTCAACATTATTTCTATGTCGTCTATCCGTAAGCTATTGGACGTACCAACACGTACATTAGGATCCTCATCTTCAGTATAGCCTTCCCCAAAATATGACTAATATTTATATTTTCATTGGAACTTGATTTTATTAGGTGGATCTATATATCATTTCTATTCCGCAGATTTATATTCCTACATTTATAACTGGGACAATACATAGCATCCTTACTTCAATTTTTCGGATTCATTTCGGCATATCGCATGAAGGTGTCACATCCCTTCTTATATCACATGTCACGAAATCTTTCAAACCGTGAAATATCTAGCCATGATTTGTTAATAATTATCCTTATTTGTACATTATATATAATTATTAACTACGATTAATCTCACTACTAGTAGTAAATTCATGACTCTTCGTGACAATATACATACAACACACATTATACTTACGTACATATGTCATTTAACACTAAAAATATTTTTTGCATGAAATATATCTGAAACATATATAGAAACTAATTAGACCACTCTAGCGGCTGTTATAGGAAGGCTTCTATCCAATAAGAATATATTATTGCTTACATCTAACTTCGTATGCTTTGTATATTTTCATTTCTTAAAAATTTTGGCAGCACCTACCTGTTGTTCTCCCTGTACACTATGCGGATGTTATTATGCATATCGGTAATAGACCAAAACACAGAACAACATATACTTATTATACACGGAGAATAACGAATACATGCTGCCGAAACTTTTAACAAATGAAAATATACAAAGTATACAAAGTTGGATTTATGAACTACTATATTCCTAACCCGTCCGAGAAGGACATATCAAATAATTACGAATTTTAATACCAATTCTTTCTTCGTATAATATAAAGTAAACGATTATTTCCAGGAGAAAATTATGTCTCCTACCCAAATATGAGTCATCGATCTTATATTATAAGTCCAAGAAATTGGACGGAAGTCTAGAGATAATGTTATTTTTCATTCACCTAAATTGGATATATAACACATTATTAAAAATTATAATGTGTTATATATGACTCTATTTTTTGAAAAAATTTTATGTCACATATTTTCACATCACAAACTTACATAATCACACATATTTATAGCACGAACGAAACTTAGTGTAAATCAGCTATCATGAATCGAGTGTTCAATTAGGATTAATAGTTCACAAGTGTTTAATTAGATTTATAATTATAAGTGTTGTTCAAAAGGGGTAAAATGTAGTTGAATTAGGTTAATATATAACTAAAATTTTCCAATCAAGGTTACAAGATTCAAACTCATTTATTTTTGGATCATAATTTAGGGTTTTTAAACTAAATTCAGATATAAACAATATTTCAAAATTTCAAAATTTTTATGAAAATTATACCTTTTAAGGAGATGAGAGATGATGAGATCCAAAAACAACGAGAACGTTGTACGGTGGTTGCGATCGGGCTGATGAAGAGGGAACGAGAGCGACACGCGAGGGGGGAGGGGAGCTAGGGTTTTAGATTTTTTTAATTGAAGGGGACCAGGGGGTATCGAATAAAGGAAGAGGGAGATGGGAGAGAAGGCGGTGGGGTGGCGGGGGATAGCGTCGACGAGGGCTGGGGGTGTGGAAATTGTAGGGAAATGTGTGAAAGTATCCTAGAGGGGGGTTGAATAGGGTATTTGCTAATCTAATCTGATATTAATGCCAAATTAAAACTTTACAAATAATATCCTAACAATATGATATACAAAGAGATATATGCAAGGATAAACAATTAGACAAAGGGCGATATAAATATGAGACAGTAGGTGATATGAAAATATACACAATAATAAGTACTCTAATACCAAATTCAATTACAATCAAATGATCACAGAGTTCGGTCACCCTCAACCTATGTCTCCGCTCCTCACCCTCGAGGAGAATCTCCACTATATCATAAAAATACTACACAATCGGTTTTCAATGCTCACGATAAATGTGAACAAACACACATAATTGTCAATGCACAATACACTCCTCTAAGTGTTAGCCTAGCCCGTATAACTTTCCTCAAGTGCTTAGATTTACCACCTCCCTCTAGGCTTTACTACCAACGTCACTCCTCTTAGAATTGAACACGTCTCTCACCAACCTCTTCTCTAAGTGTCATTGTGTATTACAATGTGTTCTCTTAATAATAAGTCACAAGTACAAAGGATTTGTTCTCTAACAAGCATGAGAATGAAATTAAGCTCACACTCAATGAATCACTCACCACAACCCAAATTATATTTAATGTAAAATACTAAAAGCTCAATAGGTTATGTGTGCAATTAATGAGTAAAATAAAAAAAGTAAACTTAAGTTAATCTAGAAAATTTATATAAAAATAAAAATGAAAATAAGCTAGATTAAAGAGTTAGAAAAACTTCTCTAAACAAAGAGGGATGGAGAATTGAGGTTGAACTCCTCAAAGATGAAACTTGACATCCTCCTCTTTATGAAACTTTCTTCACATAAATAAACACTTGATTTTTCTTAAAACTCTTAAACAAAACTTACAAGACTTGTTCTAAACTTCCATGACAAAATCTAAGTGTTGAGGACTATATATAGTCTCTCAACATGTCAGCCCAAACCAGAGGAAAGTACAAAAAGCAAGACAAAACCAATAAAAAACAAAATTTGGAAAACTAGCCATTTTTTACAACGGATATATTATCGGTCGACTGATGGTCATGCATCGGTCGACCGACGGATACCTATCGGTTGTCTGATACATGTTTATCAGTCGACTAATGACCTAATAAAATAAATGCTAAAAAACTTCTCTGGTCGGTCGACCGGTTCGACTTGTTCGGTTGACCAATGACTGATAAAGCAGATACATGAATTTTCAGAAAACCTAACTTAGTAAATTCAATTAAAAATAACAAATAAACTCTAAAAATGGTAAAATTTGGGGAATATTTATAAACATAAAAAACATGTTAGAGAAGAAAATTTTGAAATCTTATTAACCGTCTGTGAAAACTTGTTATTTTGCAAAATTATCAAAAATACGAGTTCGTAAATACTTGATTTTGACATAATGATTATATACAAGTTTGGAAACAATTTTGAATGGATTTTTAGACTTGATAAAATATTTAAAACTATATCATAAAGTCAATAAATTAAGAGTGAGTTATTTTCTCAAAGAAGCATATAATGTAACAAAACAAAATAATGTGTATGTGTATGATATGAGCTTTAAGCATGAACACACAAAGTATAACTCCTAAACTAATATACCCAAGTTGATGATCTTCAATAAGCTCGATCTTGGTAGGATGAAGCGCAATAGAGAGTCTTTGACTTGAATGCACAAATGGCTTCAATCCAATTCTGCTAACCTCCTTTGAATAACATCGTGAATGTGCAATTCCATCCAACTGCCAACTAAGAATCTTTATGTAGAATACCTTACAAGAAAGTACAAACACTTAACAAACGTTGTTAGAAATTGTTTGTTAATTATCAAAACTAGAGTAGATAGTAGGCTCATAAACATGAGACCTAACAATCTCCCTCTTTTTGATGTTAGCAAACAATCTATACAAAGAGTATATAAACTATGCATGATACCAAGTGAATATACAATTTGTAACGCTCATGCATAAAACTAGTAGAAAGCACTAACAAAATGAAATACTCACATATACTTGTTTCTCTCCCTTTGTCAACATCAAAATGGGGAAAACAATAAAAATAGGAGAGCGAAAGCTCCCCTTATCAAAAGGCACGGTGCCAAGAAAATAGATAGGGAAGGCTCCCCCTTATCAAAAAGCCTAAAAGCATATATCAAGAAAAACAAGGTGGCTATGTGTGAGCGAAACATATATATAGAAACGTGCTAATCTCAACTCACATACAAAGAGACCAAGTGAACATATATATATATATATATATATGGGAGGTGAGCTAGCAACGTAGGAAATTTCCTATGTTGTCGCCACGTGTCAAGTTGTTATTCGCTGAACACTTATTTATAGAAGTAACAAATTTTTAAGAGAGAGAATTTATAAAAATGAGGGTCCTAGATGTAAAAATTACAAATCTCTCATGATTAATATCTCCCTTTCCTAATTATTCCACAAAATCCGCTGCCCTCCTTCCCAAGGTAATCTCGCTGCCCTCCTTCCCCAAGTGCCGGCGGCCCTCCTTCCCCAAGCGCCAGCGATACCTCCTTCCCCAAGCGTCGGCGGCACTCCTTCCCTAAGCGCCGGCTCCTCTAAGAAAACCTTCAACTCCTCTGATCTCTTTGTCATCCCAAACCTCACCACAGGCACCTTCGTCATCCCATCTCTCAGCATAACGCTCATCGCTCCTCCCTCGTCATCCCATCTCTCAAGCGAAGAACAGACGCACCACGAACAATTTCGACGATCAAGAGGTTCCCAGTCTTAAGGTTCAATCAAGAGGTACCTAGTCTTGTTGAAGTTCTTTCTTCTTTGTATTGGTTAATTTCTTGTTTTTGTAGGAGAACTTTTCTCGTATGATTTTTGATGTATCCCCTTCGCCGATCTTTGAAAAAATTTTTGCAACTGAACCCAATTCTCAAGCGAAGAACGGATGCATCCCCTTCGCCGATCCTCAGGAAACCCAATTTTCAAGCCAAGGAAGAAGGATTATGTCGAAGAAGGATCATCTATTTAGCTTGAAGACTTGTTTTTTTATTAGTGTCGAGAATGTTAATGTTAGTTCTATTTAGCTTTCAGTCTTATTGGAGATTTTCTTGTGTAATTTGAGATTTGTTGAATATTTCCATGCCGCTAGATGTTTTTACAAATATATGCATGGCATCTGAAAGTATTATCTATCTCTTATTTTTAGAGGCTTACATCGAAGGTCAGTGATCGGCTTGTTTTTAACATGATTGCGTTGAATGAAGATCCAATGGATTGAGAAAATGTAAATTCTTACATGTATATATTACATGAAGAATTGCCCTACGAATCAAATGGATATTTGAGTGCTGTAGTTGATTTGCTGCTTAATATATGATTAGTGACTCCATCTGTCGATGATGTAATGTAATGGGTTAAGATTGTAATGTGAACTCATTTGAGTGAAGTATTACAAGCCTAACAATTTATTTCAAACAATCTGAATGAAATATATTCATTTTTGTTGTGTGTATGATAAATCAAATTCATTTAGAGAGATGAAAGAGAACTACGTTTTCATATTGGTTTTTCTAACGGATGGATAATTTATAATTTGTTCATTAAAAACGTGGATACAGATTGAGTTACTATACATCATAATCCTTCTTTTTTATGGCATCCAATTATTGAGATTTAATCTGAACAAAAAATTCATCCTTACCAAATATTGATGAGCTCACAGTTCCAACATTTCACGCCATAAATCCTTCATCCTAAACATTTCCATTCTAAAACATTCCACGCCATGAAAGAGAACTATTATTTGTCTTTTCATTTATTACTAGAACATTTCCTTTATCCTTACACTAACATAGTTGGTAGCATGTATAATAACACATCAGTTACCTGCAAGTTAAAAAATAAAAATAATTACTCCAACTAATTGGGACCACATATTTGAAGAACATCTCAGTTTGATACACCCAATCAAATAATACCAACAACACAGCATGAAATGAACTTGGGTCCATGAAATTTCTAAGTGTCAAATATTTTAGAAACAAACTTACAAGATTCTGTCTAAAGGGAATAGATAGATTCCTACCCAGATCACACACAAATCTTTTGAAATACTTACTGCTCACACCTTCATCCAACACAACTTTACTCATCTGTGAAAGAAAAAGCATTGCTTATAAAAAGAAATCACAGTAATATAGTTTTGAATTTTACTCATCTGTGGCTAAATTGACAATTGGCCTACATACATATTAACCATCCAACGTAAAAGAAGACAAAGAACAAGCACTAATCATCCAACACGACTAAAAACGGAGAACAGTAACTAATCATCTGATACAATTGAGATCAAAGAACAATAACTAATCATCTGATACAATTGAGATCAGAGAACAAGCACTAATCATCTAATAGAAATAAAAAAGAAAACAAGTACACAATGCTAAAGACCAATGCCCAAGAGGAGTTACTACTTAAAATTGAAGGAGAATGAAAGCATAATTCGTTGAACTGCTTGATATGCGCTCTAGGCTATAGCCTGACTTACAAGTCCTTGCATAAGGACCACCTCATCTTGTCTCATTTGAAGCCTTTGTGAAATTAGTATCAACAAAGCTCATCCAAAGAGGACTAACATCTGTTAATGCAAAAAGAATTTAGACATTTTAGCTTAGCAAGAGTAATATTTTAACTACACAAGCATAGAATAACTTGGAACATGATGCGGTATAAACATGTACCAAAAAGGTTGCAAGTGCACAACCATGTCAAGTTATAGTATAAAGATATCGATCCCACGAGGAAGGTATTTTGTAGGAGAAAATATAAAATTGGTTCTTATTTTGTGTGCGTGACAAATAGGAGTGATGAGTAAATGTGATTGTGGAGAGATAATGAGAGTGAAAGTGATAGTGTGTGAAGAGGCGCAAAATTTAAGTGAGAGTGGATGTGACAAAGAATGAGTGTGATATTTAAGGTGAGAAGGAAAAATGAATAAAATCAAGAAACAAATAAAAAAATCAAGAATGAAGAACAAAATTCTAGAATAAAAGAAAATGCAAGAAATTAAAGATGGTGGATTCAATTATAGCTATGGGTAATCTAAAATTAAACCCATTTCTTTGAAAAGGGTGACCGTAGAGGGTTCTAACCTAAAGGTGAATCAAACAAAATAAAAATAAACAAAAAGAAAAACTAAACACAAGAGGGTTCTAGCCTCAAGGTGAATAGTGTAAAAAATTAAAATCTAACTACAAAATAAATTACAAAATCTAAATTACAAAATAAATTACAAAATCTAAACTACAAAATAAAATTACAAGAATTAAATGCAAGAAAATAAATCTACTCTATAAGCATGAAATAAATCTAAGGCAAGAGGGTTCTAGCCTCTTGGCTATTTAACAAGAAAATAAAATCTAACTACAAGCATAAAAATAAATCTACACTAATAAGCAATAAAAAAATAAAAGAGAAATGCAAACCTTTAAATAATTCTTCATCTTCATCTTCATCTTCATCATCCAACAAAGAAAAGAAGAGAAAAATTTAAAGTGGTGAAAAAATTATTATTACTAATTGTAACAAAAAATTACAAATTTGGAAGGCCTTCTCAATTAAGAGTAGTCCTCCTCTCCGAAAGGAGTTACAAAAATTTTTACACCCTTAACCTCTCACTCTCTACCCCTATTTATAGTAATCATCAATGAATATGAGCCATTGGATTTGTCTTGAGCCCCAAGCAACAATCTTCACCTTTGAATTTGCTTTTTGTTCTTCTCTAGCCCAATATAGAAGGCCCATATGATTTTCACAAACAAATGAAAAATCCAAGTTGCAAAAGTCAGCAGGTCCGGTTCTTGAGAACAAATGAAGTCTGCAGCAAAGTTGGTCCAATTCAAATCTGCAGCAAAATAGTCCGGCCCAATGAGCTTCACTTGATTTTCAAAAGAAAATCAAAATCCGTCAAGCACGTCCGGCCCAACTGCAGCAAATCAAATTAAAAGCCGAAGTCTAAGTCAACCGGCCCAATTCATATGTGATTTTCAAAACTAAATTCAAGTCTGGTCCTTGTTCTTAGCAGCAACCGAATTCAATGTCAGCAAAAAATTCAAATTCAATGTCAGCAACCGAATTCAATGGAGTGTAGTCATTTGTTGATGGGCTTGGGCCTTTAAATGTGCTTTGTTTTTTTTTTCTTTGGGCCATCATTTGCTTGATGGGCTTCCAACCTTTCAATCATAGGCTTCTAAAATGCTGCAAAATAGAGAAGAGAGATTTTTAAGGGGTTTTTACATTTAATAATATTTATTTATATTTTCATTTATTTATGTGCAAACTAATCTAACAACAATTATTAATGGTATATTTATTCATGTAAAATAGATAATGAGGGTATAAAATTATAATAAAATATGATTATCAAATACCTCCACACCTAAACTTTTGCTAGTCCTCTAGCAAAAAAAATAAAAAGAAAATCATAACTCACTTTCGCAGGAATCACGGTTGTATTTAGCGCATACAACAAGCCTTTAAACCCCTAGGTTACCCTAGTGGACGAGTTGTAGTCTCGTGAGGGTTTGCAGTGAATATACCCACAAAATTCGGTCAACTTGCCAAATTAAAAAAAAATCAGTAAATAACTAAATTCACTTGATAACTTTTAGATAATCTAATTGAAGCAAGTTATCACTTAAGAAAACTTTTTCATATATAACTCTAAGGTATATTTTTCAAGAAAATCTTCTCATTGTAGCAATACAAAACCATGGCAAACTTAGAAATTTAATTTAAAAGTTTTGAAAAGAACATGCTAACTCTTTGTTTAATAATTTTCAAGTTGCTTAATTTAAAATATTTTCCAAGACCATATATGCAATTATAAAATATTTATTAGTTTTTTTTAATAATTTTTTTTAATTTTTTTTAACTCTTTCTTTCTTGGTGATTTTTTTCTACTTTAACGGGCTTTCTAAGTGACCATTTAACGAGTTTTGGGCCAATGAATCCCAGCCCAATTGGGCTTAGGTCATTAAGTATGGAAATACTCCTTGGGCTTAATTACTCGGTCAGCTTAGGCTTTATAAGATAGAATCACCTTGAATTCAAGAGTTTTTTTTTGTGCCCATTTTTCGCACTCTTCTTTTGCAATTTTTTTTTGTATATGTATATATATTCTGAAAAAATATGTAAATCAAGACACTTTGAAAAATTATTTTTAACTCTAAGCTAAGCATGCAAAAATTTTATTATTTTAAATAAAAGTCCAAGTTAAGGCTTAAGTAAAGTATACTACTTTGAAAATTATTTCATAAGAAATTTATTTAGAGTTATCATAAAAGGTGAACTTAAGTAAATAACCAACTAGGGATTAGAAAATTTCAAATTTATCAAATAAATCAATTATTACATAACTCTATCAATTTGGCAAGTGACGATATTTTTATAAATTTTTTTTAAGAAAAAGGGAAAAAATGTAACTAAAAATGTAAAGTAAAGAGAAAACAAACTAGTTCTCACCCCCACACCTAAATTGTGCATTGTCCTCAATGCAAACTCTATGATGCATAAAGTAAAATAGATAAGAAGTGAAGCATTTACATTTGGTCCGCTGATAAAAATCTGCAATTACCTTTGGTCTGAGGAGGATGAAAACAAAAATTTATTCTTCGTTTTTTTGTTTTCTTTTTTGTTTTCTTTTTTTCTTTTTTTTCTATTTTTTTCTTTGTTTTTTGGAAAACTGAACAAGAAACTCTCACATGAGAGAAGAATAAATTCTTTTTATTATTCTGAAATAAACAAAATAAACAAAGTAGAATGAAATATTCAACATGAAGAGTTCCTGTTCTACATTGAATCCTACCTTACTGTTGAAAATTCTTCCCCGGATTTTAAACAAATTCAGAATGATATAATCAATAATGTGAATTTTCAAGCATTTCGGGGTATTTAGTAATTCTTGCAACAAGGTAAGGTAGGTATTATTAGTGTCATGCATTTTGCATTTCTGAATGAACTTAGACTCTTGTACTGTGAAGTTTTGTTTTCTAACAACCAATTCTTCTGTGAAGTTCTAAAAATTTGGTTGTTGATTATTCTCCAAGAATCTAAGTTCATCAAGAAAGAGTTCTTCAAAATTTAATTCAAAGCAGCACATGTTTAACACAGTTTTATTATTCTCAAGGACCTGATCTGCTTCTTCTAAAAACTCTAACTCTTCATCAAAAATTTCCTCAAAACTCAAATCAGCCTCTTCTTCTTCTTCTTCTTCTGATCTTTTCTGAATGTAGTTTATTTCTAGAGGCTGATTATTTGGTTAGTCCCCTGGATTAAAAATGTTGAGATCAGCAGTCAAATTCCCAAAGGACAGGTTCATTTGACCAGTTCTACAGTTGATGAGAGCATTAGAAGTGGCTAAGAAATGTCGTCCTAAGATGACAGGTGTCTGTCCTTTGGGATTGGAAACAGGCTGTGTTTCTAGGACTACAAAATCTACTGGAAAAATAAAATCTCCAACCTTAATCAGAACATCCTCTAACTCACCCATAGGGACCTTGACAGATCTATCAGCCAACTGTAAGGTGCATTTGGTTGGGTTCAGTACACCTATACCTAATTGCTGATAGACTGAATATGGAAGCAAATTGACACTGGCCCCTAAGTCTAAAAGCGCCTTATCAATGTGAGTATTACCAATGATACATGAAATGATGGAGGAACCTGGATCTTTACGTTTCAAATGTATGGGATTTGACAATATTTCACTGATATTGGCAGCTAAAAAGACTTTCTTTGGAACATTTATTTTATGTATGGGATTTGACAATATTTCACTGATATTGGCAGCTAAAAAGACTTTCTTTGGAACATTTATTTTCCTCTTCTTAGTGCATAATTCTTTTAAAAATTTAGCATAAGATGGAATTTGTTCAATTGCATCTAAGAGAGGAATGTTGACCTTAACCTGCTTGAATGTTTCTAGGATCTTCTCCTCCTGAGGAGAGTGTTTCCTAGACCTGAGTCTATCTGGAAAGGGAGCAACTGGTCTAAATCTATCAAAAGCAGGCTCAGGTTCGGGTTCAGGTTCTTGGTCATCTGAGGGGAGTGATTGTTGAATAGATTCATCAGAAGGAGAAGGAGAAGGAATTTGTACAAGGTCAAGAGTTTGACTTGGAGGAGTTCTCACTTGATTATCGACCTGTATACCTGACCGAAGTGAATGGATTGCATTCACTTGGGCTTCATAGGATGAACCGCATCCTGTGTTCTTAGAGTTGACCACGGGTTGACTTGGAAATTTTCCTTTCTCTCTTTCACTCACGGCACTAGCTAGTTGACTAAGTTGGGATTCTAATCTAGCTATAGCTTGAGTGTTGGAGTTGAGCATTTGTCCAGTGGATTGCATGAAGGAATTCAGAGTGCTAGACGTTTGAGTCAACATATTCGTGGTTTGAGTAGAGGCCTTAATTATGGTTTCCAAACCCCTTTCCAAGACATTAAGACGTTTATCCTGATCTAGATTGTGATGAGTCTGAATTACAGCTTGATGAAGAGGAGACTAATTTTGATACGGCAGATTGGGTTGTTGAAATTATGAATGAGAATTAAACGGAACTGTGTTTCCCCTAGGAAAATGTTGGGTCGAAGCGGGAGTGAAGTTTTGAGTTCCGGGAGAATTTCCTAGATTCCATGCAAAGTTTGGATGATTTCTCCAACCTGGATTGTAGGTTGGAGAAAATGGATCATTTCTAGGGTGCTGGAATGTAGCGTTCATCTGTTCTAATAAATTGTTGTTTCCTAGGAGAGGGCATTCCTCTAAAACGTGGGTAGGAGACTGACAATTATGACATCCTGAGGCAGAAACATGATTGATTTGAGCGGGAGCTCGTTCCTTAATTTCTAAAGATTCTACCCTTCGCAGAATCGTCGCCATCTTCGCTTCAGAAGCAATGTTTGACTCTAAGGAAAGACCACAAGACTTAGATTGGGGAACTGATGAAACCTTATCGTCGCATTGTTCCCATTGCATTGTTTTTTCAGAAAGACTCTCCAAAAACTCCCAAGCTTCATCAGCGTTTTTCCTCATAAAATCCCCGTGGCACATTGATTCCAAAGAAGTTTTTGCAGAATAATCTAATTCCTCATAAATTATTTGGCACAATCGCCATTTCTCTAAACCGTGATGAAGACATTGGATGAGAAGATCTTTAAATCGGTCAAAATACTTCCAAAAAGGTTCTCCCGGGATAATTTTAAAGTTTTGAATGCTGTTCCTAAGCTTTACCGTTTTATGAATAGGAAAAAATTTCTTAAGAAAAACGGTGACAAATTCATCCCAAGTTGAGATGGAATTTGTTGGTAAGCTGTACAACTATTTTTTAGCTTTATCCTTAAGAGCAAATGGAATAAATCTAAGCTTAACCGCATCTTCATTTAATTCTCTTATTTTAATCATAATACACACTTCCTCAAATTCCGAAATAAAAATATATGCGTCTTCTGATTCATTACCAATGAATTTGGGAAGCATGTTTATGTATTACGGTCTAAGCTCAAAATTTATTCTATTTGTTTCGGGGAGCCTAATGCACGAGGGGATTGCATTTCTAGATAGCACATATCATGAAGAACGGGTGGATTAGGATGCTCCATTTCTATGATTGGTTCAAAGCGAATTAATCGATGTGTATTATCCCTAATCCACTGTTGCATACACCAAAATATTTCTTTTTATTTTTATTTTTTTAAAAAAATTAGTTTTTTTTATGAGAAGAAAAGGATAAAGAAAAATTTTAACTAAAACAAATCAAAACAATCACTTTTCAATTACTCTAATTCTAGGGTTTAGCCTAATTCACTAGACCAGCTCCTAACCAAAAACTCCTACAATGAAAAGATAAAAGTTTTACCCAGGTAGTTAGCCAGGTAAGGATAGTACTAGAGGGTGATCAGAGATCAATTAAGTATCTCATTCCTTACGGAGCGTTTACGCAGCTCCTAAACCTTGCCTTAGACACCAACTAATCTGAAAAAACTTAAACCGGTTCACTTAAGGATTTCTTGTTCCTTATTGAGCTCGAATCCTTAGAGGCCAACGTCTAATGAGTTTTATTAGGCTTGGGTTTGTGAAGTGAGGAATCAGTGATTTTTGGGCTAAGGAAAGGGTGATGAAATCCCTCACCTTATCTTGATTATGGGGTTTTGCCCTTAAAAATATTTTTAAGTGTGTGCTAAATCAAAATGCTCAAATCACTTGGTGAATTCTTACTATCAATATGAAATGTAACCCTATGAATTAAAAGCAACTAAAAAGGATGGAAAAGAAAAATCTTTTTTTAATTAGGGTTAACAATCAAACAAATGAGAAGGGGGGAATTTGTTTGAATTTATTCTCTTGTTAGTTAATGTCAAAGTAGAGGGTGAATTTTATTATGGTCAACAGGAAATAAAATCTTTTTTTTAATCCTAATTGTCTCTAATTGTAAAAAATAGCTAAAGGGTGGAATTAAAAACTAGAAAGATGACTTACCCGAAAGCAAATCTTCAAATCCTAGCTCTCCAATCCGTGATCTTCAAGCTCCAAGCGTTTCCTTCACAAAAAAACACACAAGTTAAAGAACCAAAATAATTAAAACCTACTTAAGCACCCTCCCCGGTAACGGCGTCAAAAACTTGATGCGGTATAAACATGTACCAAAAAGGTTGCAAGTGCACAACCATGTCAAGTTATAGTATAAAGATATCGATCCCACGAGGAAGGTGTTTTGTAGGAGAAAATATAAAATTAGTTCTTATTTTGTGTGTGTGACAAATAGGAGTGATGAGTAAATGTAATTGTGGAGAGATAATGAGAGTGAAAGTGGTAGTGTGTGAAGCGGCGCAAAATTTAAGTGAGAGTGGATGTGACAAAGAATAAGTGTGATATTTAAGGTGAGAAGGAAAAATGAATAAAATCAAGAAACAAATAAAAAAATCAAGAATGAAGAACAAAATTCTAGAATAAAAGAAAATGCAAGAAATTAAAGATGGTGGATTCAATTATAGATATGGGTAATCTAAAATTGAACCCACTTCTTAGAAAAGGGTGTCCCTAGAGGGTTCTAGCCTAAAGGTGAATCAAACAAAATAAAAATAAACAAAAAGAAAAACTAAATCCAAGAGGGTTCTAGCCTCAAGGTGAATAGTATAAGAAATTAAAATCTTGTTAGACCCTAGGGGGGGGTGATTAGGGTCTTATGCTAATCTAATCCGATTAAATGCTAATTAAAATTAATTAACAAATTATATTCTTGCAAGATAGATATACAAAGAGTTATGTGCAAGAATATGCAATATACACAAGGTGATATATCCTAGCAGAGAGGTATACAATATGATAGAAATGTATGCAAGGATATATAAACAACACAAGGGTAAAAAATCTAAACAAGATAGTGGATCATATAACTAATGAGCTAATGGCAATGGCGATATAACATATGAGCATGAATATAAATGAACGCCAAAGCACATTCAAACACACTATATGATCACGGAGTTCGGACCTTCCGTCCTACATCTCCGCTCCCCACTCCCGGGGAGAAATCCACTAACACAATCCGGTTTGGAAGCCGGAACTTCTTCTACACACTCGGTTTTCTAGCTGACCGAAAACTCTACAACTCACACTCTTGCAATCACACTCTACACCCACTAAGTGTTGGACCTAGCCGTGTCTCCCTCAAGTGCTCGGTTACAACCTCTCCCTAGGCACGTCAACCGACGCCACTCCTCTTGGGACGATCCCCGACTCTCACCACACACTCTCACTCGGTGTACAAGTGTATTACAAAGTGATCTCACAATAAGCACAAATATCATAAATGATTATTCTCTCTAACAAGGTGAGAACTCAATTAGGCTCAACTCAATGTCACATAATCCCACAACCTAATTATATAATGTATGCAAATACAATAAGCTCAATGGTTGTGTGTGTAAACAAGGAGATATAAATAAAAACTTAACTCAATAAGAACTAGCAATAAGATTGATATGAAATACAATAGTAGAAATGCTAGGAAATAGAGTTAAGGAAACTTCTCTATAAATACAAAAGAGAGGATGATGAAGTGTTGAAGATGAATTCTTCAATAGCTGATGAAAAGCTCCTTTTTGTAACAGCAAACCCAAAACAAACTTAAACCAAACTAAACGAGCTTAAACCCTTGTTTAAAACCTTGTTTAAAAACTTCTTAATCACCTTGAAAAGACATCAGCAATGGGGTATATATACCCTCTAAGAATCTCAGCAAAAACCCAAGTCAAAAGACAAAAACAGCCCCAAGGCAACGGTCAAAAAACTAGCCGTTAGAAGCAGAAAAATCACTCGTCGGTCGACCGGAAAATTCGTCGGTCGACCAGAAATTTTCATCGGTCGACCGGACCGGTCGACCGACAGCTCTCTGTC
>BQKN01056346.1:0-23062 GCA_022839385.1 Asparagus kiusianus
CTTCCTTCATATAGGCGCAAGCCGATGATTACTTTCCTCAGTTGCAAGTGGTTCCTCTCCGCCAATGAATCCATAGGTGTGAGGAGTCTTTCAGAGTTAGAGTCTGAGCACTCGGTCCAGGTCGCTATGATGGCTGCTCGTAAAGCCGAGCTTGCTCAGAAACAGAAGAAGAAGTCTGCCAAACCTCCTCTCTCAAGCAAAGACGATGAAGAGCTCCTTCCTACTGATGATGATGACGAGATTTCTGAGGAGGAGTATGTCGATATAGATATCGACCAAGAAGAACTTGATGCAGGTTTGTCATGCTCTTTGATCCTCTTTCTCAACTTCAATTGATATCAACGAAAGATCTGGTTCATTTAATGAAATAATCCTTATCATTTCAGGTAGGACAGCCGACGACCATGAGTCGCTCGCTTCCCGTCGTGTGAGATTCAGGCCTGGTGCCCAAGCTCCTACCCAGGTTGATACACGTGGCCAGTCCACGCACGAACGACCCGTTGGTTCTATGAGGGGTGATATTCCAAAAAAGAAAAAGATCGCTCATAAACCACACGTTGGTCAGCGCTCCTATGGAGTGGATTTAGGAGACTTCGCCGACAGGGAGGAAGGTAATACTTCGTCGTTTTCATTGCTTTAAGATGACTTACCTTCTGGGATTCGTAATCATGTTTTATGTTCCAGGGTTCTTTGAAGAGGGCGAACTTCCATTGTCTCCCGTATTCACTGGCTCTGATAATATGGATAGCTTCATGGAGTAGATGTGCGACGCCCTTCGCGACGGTTCTCTGGGTATCGACCTAAACATTGATCTTGGATAGGTGAATAGTGTTGAGCCCACCGTTCCATATTCAAGTATATCTACATCCGATGATACCCTCCTCAAACATGGGGAAAGAGAATTTTCTGTTCTTGCTGCAGGTATTTCTGAGCTTTCCCTTCTTCCTTATCTTCTTATACATATCTCTAATATTTAGGTTGTCCTGCAGATGTCGCGATGGAAAAGCCAGCTGAGGACGGAGCCTTTCATGATGTAGGTTTCGAGGAACAGGGGTGTGCTCCTGTACCAAGTTTCTCGAAACCCGACGCTGGACTATTAGTTGATATACTGGCTGAACAGGCCGCCAGAGGAGCTGTGGGACCACCCTTTGCGAGTGATTCATTCACAGGTATATATCTAATTCCCTTCATTTTGTCTGATCTTTTGTCTGACTAACGAAGGGTTAATATTACAGTACCAGCCACCAGGACTGATACTCTCATGACTCCTGACCTTCCCCGTGTACCTGAGGGCGATGGACTTGCAGGTATGCAAATGATCTTATCATCCCGATTCTCTTTATTTGCCTAAATTTCTAACTTGACTAATAAAGAAGTGTAACTGTAGGACCAGGCGTTGTGCCTGATGCTACTACAGTTTCTGGGACTGATAGTTTGTATGAGATCAGTGTCTCCCCGCCACAACCGAGAGGTACGACTGATTTGCCTGCAGGGGTTGATATACCCTCCATGACTACTCCTGCCGTTATCTCAGAGTCTGTCGGACTTCAACCCGAAGGGACCTCCGTTGGCGTTGGTATGCTCGGAATTTGCCTTTGAATTTCCTTATCGTATTCGATAATCTCCTAACCTTCTATATTGTTGCTTGTAGGATCTCGATCCTCTCTATATGAGCGTGTCCGCGCCCTTTTGGTCGATACCGATCCAGACAGAGACATTTTTCGTACGGACCTCGGCTTTTTTACCGCCTTTTATAACGGCATGATTGAGAAACTTCTTCACAGAGGATACTGTTTTGATCAGTTCAGGCGTTCCTTTTCTCGCCACATGATGATGATGAGGGAAGAAGGATATCCAGAGTTGGCCGATTCCTTCACTGCCGATTTCACTGTTCTGGAGTCAGAGATCCGAGAGTTGAAGGAGTTGAAGGCTGGTGGAGCTTCTTCCTTCGTGTCCTCTCAGATGGAGCATAGGCTGACATAATGGCACGACCTGAGATCTTCCATCGGCAGCGAGCTTCGATCACATGAGCATTCTGTTGCGCAGCTGATGGCTACCGTGGCGAGGAAGGATACAGGTAGAGCCGAGTTACTCAGCTCTTTGGATTCCGACCGTGAGGAAGTAGCTAGATTGAAGGAGGCCTTGAGGCACGCCGAGGAGTCCGTTGCCCTTATTGCAGAAGACCTGGCTGGATTAGAACGTTCTCGTGAACAGACGCTCGAGAAGCTGGGATCTACACAGGAGAGATTGATGAAGCTGAAGAATGAAGCCGCGAAGATCTTAAGCAGTTCCGAAGACTCTGTCCGAGCTAGTCTGCAGGCAGAACTTGAGCAGAGCTATGTAAACAGGCTTTCTAGTTTAGAGTCCCATGTTCTTAGCCGTTAGTTGCCTTCGGGATAACGAGCTTTTTATCATATGCTTTTGACTTGATCTATTACTAGAGATTCCGCATTTGCTTCTTTCATGATATTTCTTTATTTACTTTGAACCTAGTAATGATAAAATTTATAGGATTTTTGGCAAACCCCCAGCCCTCAACGGGTTTGATATGCCTTTATCGATTACCGTTTGAATCGGGCTAGCATGCGGATTGTCCAGATCCGTTCTACATATAACGTTGTGCTAAGAGAATTGCTTTTCTTAGACTTAATGCTATTGACTTTGAATACATAGACTTCACCATTTCTTATAGGGAAAAGGTACCCCGCACCGCGTATTAGACGATGACTTATCCCTTCTTAGGCTTCGGGATAAAATTCCCCAGGTTTAGACCCTGGTGTCTTTTTCAATCGGCGAAAGACTAAACCGGCAATGCGTGTTAGGCGTAGACTTATCTCTATTTAGGAGTTGAGATAAAATTCTCCATGCACAAAGTGTCCGGATTGGAAGTTGGGAATTATGTCTTTTCTGAGAACAAAGACAAACTGGAAAATGAGAGAGGAAGAATTTTATATTCTATCTCCTAGTGCTGAAGAGGAAGAATTTTATATTCTACTTACAGCTGGAAAGGAAACTCAATGTGGGATCTCCACCCCCAGGATCCGAAAGGATGAAACTAGGAGTGGGATCTCCACTCCGAGAATCGAAAGGTTCAAACGACCCTAACTTTTATAGGATTGGTCATTTGAATCAAAAGAAGCCTAATTTCTACCCTAACTTTTATAGGTTTGGTGGAAAAAGGAACAAAGGTAAATTTTCGTTTATCGAAAAGGAATGACTCGGTCTTAGCCCTGGCTATTGTAGGTTTGACTAAGTGAGATTGGGAACAATCCTAACTTTTATAGGTTTGATTGTCCGGACTGAAAGTGGACCTTTCGTTCATGGGAAGAATCGAGAGAGGCATTTGGCTTTGGTCCTAACTTTTATAGGTTTGACCTGGAAGCAAAGAGAGTGGAATACAGGTAGCAATGAAAATGCCGGATCTTACTATCACTCAAAAGGAGACTTCAATGTTAAGTGATTAGGACCTAACATGTTGAGTCGGAGAATTACCAATGACTGGAAGATAGGAATTTTGGTGGATCCACCGTCGATTAATTTGATTAGCGGATAGTTTGGTAAGGGAAGATTAATCCGTCAAGGATTAGATCTCATCTCACAAAAATAACTCATGAGAGTTAGAGTTTGACAAGAAGAAACATTTCGGCGTTCGGAGTTCGAACGTGGATTTCTTATTCATCTTCTACAGTGATTGGGTTATCCCTAAGAATACCGCATGTGGTATTCTTTCGGAAACTTCCCGATACATCAATTTTCCTGAAGATACTAAGGATAGTATCTTTTCAGGAATTTGCCATTTATTAGCATCATAAGCCGGTCACCATCCTTGGTGACTAAACGATATGCGCCGTTCGAGTAAACTGTCTCTACTACGAATGGCCATTCCCATTTGGGTTCAAATTTGCCCTTCTTCTTGGAGTTAAGGATCATAGGCCGTCTTTCAGTTAAGACCAAATCCCCTTCTTTAAAACTCCTTTGTCGGACCTTTTTGTCGAAGGCTCGAGAAATTCTGGCTTGGTAAAACTCAATATGTTGTTGAGCTTCCAGGCGCTTTTCATCGAGCATCTCAAGTTCTTCGAGGCGTTTCTGATGTTGTTCTTCGGTCGTCATCTGGGTTGCAAGAGCGATCCGAAGAGATGGAATTTGGATTTCCAAAGGGAGGACAGCTTCACATCCGTATACTAATGAATATGGGGTTGCGCCGGTCGGTGTATGTACCGTAGTACGATAGGCCCATAGAGTCGCGCCAAGCTTGTCATCCTAATCCCGTTTATTATTCTTCACGAGTTTTGACAAGAGCTTTATGATAGTCTTGTTAAAAGCTTCAGCTAATCCATTTGCTGTGAGATTGTAAGCTGTTGACGAGATATCCTGAATTTTAAACTTTTCGCAGAACCTTATGAAGGCGTTGCTGACAAATTGAGGACCGTTATCATGTATGATTCGTCTTGGAACATCATGCCTGTAGAAGATATGGTGCTTGATGAATGCAATGACGTTGCTCGTTTTAACTTCTCTGAGTGGAACTGCTTCAGCCCATTTGGAGAAGTAATCGGTAATTGCCAGTATGAACCGGTCACCTTTGACTGACGGGGGATTTATAGGACCAACAATGTCCATTCCCCAAGTCTCAAATGGCCATGACGTTACCGAAGGATGCAGATGCTCCGGAGGTTGGTGCATATAATTCGCGTGTACTTGACATGCGTGACACTTTCGGGCATATGTGATTGCATCACTCATCATGAAAGGCTAAAAATATCTCATTCTTCTGATGCGGTCATAAAGCTTGAGACCAGGTTGGTGTGCACCACACTCTCCTTCATGTGCCTCTCTAAGGACTTCTTCAGCTTCTTTGGTTGATAAGCAACATGCTAGCAACCCATCGTACCCCCTGCGGTATAGCGTTCGATTCTCCGTATTATAGTAGAATCTTGGTGCTCTTCGTCTGATTGACTCTCTTTCCTTCACATCTTCTGGCAAGATTCCATGCAAGACGTAGTCGATGATGGGGAAACGCCAATCTCGTGGTTCGAACTCGACTTGAGTAGCGTGCACCTCTTGAACCTCTTCTTCCTTGGCATCTTCATCGTAAAGCGTCACTAAGAGTTGGTGAGTTCTTACCGTAACAAACTGTTCCGTCCCGGGAGGCTGTGCCAAAGATACGGCTAAAGCTGCTAACGCATCCGCATATGTATTCTGTAATCGTGGCACGTGTTCGATGAAGAATCCTTCAAATGATTCTGCTATTTCCACTGCCATCTTGTGATATGGTATTAAATCCTGACTTCGGACTTCATACTCCCCTTGGACTTATTTAACTATTAGTTGAGAATCACCGAAAGCTTCGAGATACTCAACCCCCAGCTCCTTAGCGAAATTGAGTCATATAATCAGTGCGTTATACTCTGCTACATTATTCGAGCATGGCTCGGTTAATGAGTAAGCTCGAGGCATCACATGTTTTCCTGGAGAAACTAAAACAACTCCAACTCCGGAAGAGACCTTAGAACATCCAGGGGTACCTGTGACAATAGCTGCTCGGGAAGCGCCATCGAAGTACAAACGCCATACTTGTTGGTGCGAAGTTGCGTTGACTTCGTGGGTTTCATCGGGTAGGTCGTCATATATCTCGGCGGTGTCCGTAGTTGGATTAGCTGCCAGGAGATCACAGATGGCCTGCCTTTTTACTGACTTTTGTTGTTTAAAATATAAATCATATTGGGACAAGAGTAAGGCCCATTTTGCTAACCGCCAATTCATGGAAACTGGTTGAGTCATGAATACTCGGACTGGGTTAACTTTAGAGATAACATAAATGGTCTGTCTAACCAGATAATGCCGCATCTTCTGAATAGTGAACACCAAAGCGAGGCATTCTCTCTCGATCGTGGGATATCGAGATTCAGCGCCTACCATGGTTCGGCTTAAATAATACACTACCTGCTCATGACCGTTATCGTCATCTTGTGCAAGCAATGCACTTAATGAGTGGCTCGTCGCCTTGATATAAATCAAGAACGGTTTGCCTGATTTTGGTGCGACGAGTACGGGAGGTTTTGAGAGGTATTCTTTAATACTCTCGAATGCTTTTTGACAAGCGTCGTCCCACACGAATGATACGCCCTTCTTTGTGAGCTTGGAGAACGGTTGGCATTTTCCTGAAAGGTTCGATATGAACCGATGGATATAAGCTAATCGTCCTTGCAATCCTCTGAGCTCCTTGAGGTTTCTTGGCGGTTGCAATTCATTAATCGCCTTTACTTTATCAGGATCGATGTGAATACCTTTGGTGGTGACGACGAATCCCAGGAATTTACCACTAGACATTCCGAGGAAAGACTTGGTAGGATTCATCTTCAATTGATGGGCTCGCATCAAGTCGAACATGGTCTTCAAGTCCTTAATGTGATCTTTTTTATCACGACTTTTCACGACCAAATCATCTACGTAGCATTCGACAGTCTTCCGCAGATGCTCCTGAAAAATCTTTGACATGGCTCTTTGATATGTAGCGCCTGCATTCTTTAAGCCGAAGGGCATAACTGTGTAGCAGAAGACGCCGAGAGGCGTTCTAAATGCGGTATGCTTTTTATCATCTGGATGCATCTTTATTTGGTTGTATCCAGAGAAACCATCCATGAAAGACATTCTCTCGAATCCGCATGTATTGTCGATAATGACATCCGTGATGGGAAGGGGAAAATCATCTTTTGGGCATACAGTGTTGAGGTCTCTAAAGTTGATACAAATCCTGATTTTCTCATTCTTCTTAAGAACCGGGACAATATTGACAAGCCACTCTGGATGTTGCTCTTCCCTAATGAAGCCCGAGTCGACAAGCTTTTTAACTTCGGCTTCGATCGCCTCCATCATTTGCGGACGAAACCGTCTTTGTTGTTGTTTGACAGGTTTGACATCCGGCTTAATGTTGAGATGATGCACTGCTACGTTTGGATCGAGCCCTGGCATGTCTTCATAATTCCAGGCGAACACATCGATGTACTCCCTGATAAGAGAGATTAACTCTTCTTTCTCCTCGGGTAGGAGACTGTCGCTAATGAATATCGGCTTCGGATTTTCCTCACTCCCCATATTCACTTGGACTACTTGATCTTCGGTAGGAGGTTCTCTTTGCTCAAACCTATCGCCGTACTGCATGTTTAAGTGATGTACCCACGGATCTTCCCATGTTGGCATCTGATCATCTTCTTCTATTGTTGCTGGATCAACCGTAACCATGTTCGACATTAGCTTTTTAAACATTTCACCAAGACTAGCGTCGGAATCCCAAGCCGAAGAGTCAGAAGAGTATCCTTTTCTAGCCTTGTTAGCAATTTGATCGATGACTTGCTAGCAACACTCGTCATCGGATGAGGAGATATAACCTAGACCCCTTTTGTGGCGATAATAATCATCGGGCTTCCCTTTTGGTACATAAGCCATCCGAGGCGGCGCTCGCGGACCTCGACCAAAGCAAAGACCCTCTCCTAGCGTGAAATCATATCCACACCTTTCCATCATATTGCGCGCTTTCGCGTCATATCTGAATAGATGAGGAGCAGGTTTATCATCGTCGTCTTCCTCCTCCAAGAAGTGGTCAGGTATCGGAGATTCTCTTCCTCTGCCATAAACGACCTCCTTTCCACCTCCTATCCCTGCGGGGATGACAAGCGTTGTTCCGCACGGGTCATGTACCTGCTTTTTCGTCATGCAAAATAATTGAAGAGGCATATACAAATCAGGGTTATCATAAAGCTCTTTAGTGACATTATCAAGACACATCGAGTACTCTAAATCATCGTTTATTGATAGTTCTTCGGCAAGTTGCCAATTACAACTACTTTCCGATGATTTATCATCGTCAAGATTGATTACAATGGGTACAATATCATTAAGTACAAAACCACCATCATAATCAAACCCAGCTTCGGTATCAGCTTCATCCCCGCTATCCGTCCCTTGGGCCGATGATTCAGTATCGGATTCAGCACTGTATAAAAGGGAATCGGTAAAATAGTTCTCCAATCCCTTAAACGATTGCTTATCCGCGACCACCGTCTTAACTTCATTATTTGTGTCCACATACTTGAGGCATTGATGCAGAGTTGACGGGACTATAAGGTTACTGTGGATCCAAGGTCGACCCAACAGTAAGTTATAGGATGGTTCCGCATCAATCACATAACAAGTAACTTCTGACTTCAAATCCCCGATCTGGCATTTGATTCGAATCTTCCCCAAGGGTCTGGACCCGCTGGTGTTGAATCCATAAATCGTAGTGCCAGTGGAGGCTAGTTTGCTAGTCGGAATCCCGAGATAACGCATCAATCGGAATGGCATGATACTAACAGCGGAACCCGGATCGACTTGGATTCGGTTGACCATGCTGGAGCCAATGTGCCCGGTGAAATACAAAGGCCTATCATGATTTGAGTTCTTCGTCTGCATGTCTTCTTTGGTGAAAGAGATGCAGGGAAAATGATGCGCTGCGAGATTGCAGTGATGAGCTGACGGCTCCGGTTCTTCAGAAGATGGCTTGATTCGAGTCAAGAAAGCTTCAGAGTCGTTCAAGGCTTCTTGTAATGCTTTCCTTGTCTCCTTTGAAAGACGCAACAGCTCGTATAGGGTTATCCTAGCCGGGATATTAGCCAACTGCGCCATGATGTCAAAATAAGGCGGAGAGCTTGCATTTCCCGGTTTGTCTCTCCCAATCGGATGATTGAATGGAGACTGCCTCGGGTTTTGGGCTTCTTGACGTAAAGGCTCTTTCCCTTTCTCCTTCTGCTGGACTTTCTCCGTAGCTACAGGCGTTGGGGGAGTTGCTGCAATTCCCAGTTCTGCCAATGTCTTGGAAGGAGCGGTTTTGGTGCCCAATTGCTCGGAAGCATCCGGGTACTTGTAGTGATACTTATTCCCACTTCGGGTTGCAAAGGCCTCTTGTTCATCTTCAGAAAGTGGGAAGGCTGGAATTCTGTCGTCATCTTCTCCTGGAATAGCAGAAGCTCCACAACAAGATTTACCTTTTCCCTTTGACCTCTTCTTGGAGGAGGCTCCAGTCCATTGTTCGTCTCCAATCAAGTCTGGATGAACCCAAAGAATCTCACCATTCGGGGCTGAGTGTGGCACAAGTCCTTTCTGGCGCTGTTTGTGAGGATCATCATTCACCGTCTTCACTGCTACATTTATTACTGGCTCATGTTGGAACCAGTTCAAGGGAACAGACCCGAAGCTAATGGATACTGCATTCGCACCCACTTTCTTCTCCTTGGGTTGCTTCATGGTGATGACCCCGACATCGATCAGAGCTTGAATCTTATCTTTAACGGCGTAGCACGCCTTGGTGGGATGGTGTACCGCTCTGTAGAATGCGCAGTATTTTGGATCACTAATTCTTTTAGCATCTTCTTGATCCTGGACCGGAGGCAACTTGATCTTGTTGTTCTCAATAAGGTATTTAAAAATACCGAGGACTTCATCCTCTTTGAACGAATAGACCTTTGGGAACTTCGGCTCCGCGGCTTTTTGCTTCTGGGGTTGTTGCTGCCACCTTGATTGTTGAGGTGCCTTTTGTTGCTGCTGTTGCGGTTGCACTTGCACCTCGAATGTTTGATTTGCGTCCACAGCATTCGCATGTGCTTTTCCCTTCCCCTTAGGGACAAAGTTCTATTGTGGAGAATTATTCGCTATTTGGCCCCTTTCCGCTTTCTTCCTTTTAAGGAATCGCTCGGCTCGCTCTCCTTGCACTTTCAAGTCCTTCCAGGTCTTTGGCGGTGCCATTCCCATGGCTTCGAGGATGTCCAATGATAGATTATTATGACAAGTCTCGAGAATAAAATCTTCGCTGACTGGATCCCTGCAATTCATCGCTTTATTTTGGAACCTCTTCACAAAGTTTTTGACCGTCTCACCATTTTTCTGCTTCTTGTCGAATAGCGTGCCGATCAAAATCTCGGTGTCGTCATCGAAGAAATTCGTCAAAAACATATCTTCCAGGTCATCCCAACTGTTGATACTTCCGGGTTTAAGACGGCGGTACCAGTCGAAGGCTGCTCCGCGAAGAGTGCCAACGAATGACCGCACCATAAGAGGTTCATTCCCAGAAATGATTCCTAAATGAGACTTAAAATATATTAAGTGTTGGGTAGGGGAACCCTTTCCATCAAACGGCGTAAAGTTGATTAAATTAAACTTTGCCGGATACGGAATTGATTCCCACTCCCTTGGGTATGGACATGGTATGCCGGACCTCTTCACTTCTTGAGCATTCATCAACGCGTTGATTTTGCTCTCCAAGTCCTTCATCTTCTTGTCTTCACTCGTATCTGTCTTCGAGTGGCTTCGGGGAGAGGTAACGTGGTCCTCTTTCGCATTATCATCCACGGGACCGCCTCCATTGTCGTTGTTGACAGGAGGGATATTTATGTTAACATTATTCTCTTCCCGTTCATTCTCATCTTGATTCTGATTATTGCGTCGATTGGGTTCTCCTTGGTGAATTGTCAGTGCCGCAATTTGCTGGTCATGCATCTCTCTCATCCGTTGCATGGCCATCTCCGTCTCGAACTTGAAAGTTTCCTTCTGCTTGTTTAGGGCATCTTCAAGCATCTTGGTCACTTGTTCGGCGCTGATCATAAGCGATTCATAAGGTTGTCCCACACTAGAAGCCGTGTTATCGGACGCCATAGCCGAGCCAGAATCTGAACCAGCATCTGACACCTCCTCTTCCAAAGGAAGTCCCTTTTGCATCCTTTGGTAATTCTTTTGCGTATTGATCCCTGACCGCAACCGAGTCATACACCGGGATACATCAGCAAACTGATCTGGGTTTAAGTGTTGCGTCGATTTCCTTCTGCCGGTCATATTAGCAGACACTTCTAAGTATTCGTCCTCTTGTCGAACGAACTTCTTCCCACGAAAATGCCTTGGCTTGGAAATTCTCTCGAACACCGAGACTCTCTTTGGGGTTTTAGAACAGCAGCATTCTGACAACACCGCCTTGATGATGTTGGCACACGGACAGTGAGACTCCGTGTCTTGAGCGTATCTCTTTCGAGACTTTTCCATACCCCCAGCTCTATAGTACAACTCGTCAGTTTGATAACTGGAGTAACTCATAGAGTGTTGGCATGACTTCCCAGGTATAACACCATCATCATCAGATGAATGTGCTTCCCTCTGGGGATGCGACGCTTTATTAACGTTTTCAATAGTTGCGCGTTCAAGTTTACGCTTCTGCGAGCGTGAAAACCTGACGGGCTCTTGAACTTCGACTCGCAATCCAATGCGGTCGGTAACAGGGGCTTTCCCTCTATTATCTTTCTTGGGGGGATTGATACGACCCCCAGTCTGATTTTTCATTTGGGGACCTTTCAATGGTCCCAATCGCTCCTTGACAGGTGCTTTACCTCGGTTTCCCGGTAAAGGACCGAGGCGACCTTTCAAAGGAACCCTGGATCTTGAAAGATCCACGTTCTTGCCTAACTCCGTAGGAGGTGCGGGAACGGGATCTGGATTTGAAGATGTTTGGGTGATAACTCCACCCACTTTTGTCTTAGATGCCGATTTTGACTTTGGCACCCAAACCCGTTTATGTGTGGACGGCTTTTTTACCACCTCTTCTTTCTGCATCTCTTCCGCTTTCTGCAGGAGGACTCGGGCATGCGTGAGCAACGCGCGGCGTTTCTTGATTCGCTCTTCGAGAGTGGAGCGAGTCTTCTTGACGCGGACCCATTCATTTGTCTCCGCTTTAGAGGAGGAGTTAGTTGTTCGCCGTTGTTGCTCTTGGCGCTGTCTGGATTTTAGATCCTCATTGTAGTGGATCCCGTCCATTGATTCTGCAGCTTTGGCCAATTGTCGTGCAAGGCGTTGTCGCCGTCTTTGGTGCGCCCTCTTCGACAAAGTTGGAGCAACTTCAGCAGTCATCTTTGTGGCGGAAGGGAGATCTGGATCTGCAGCCTCGACCTCTTTGGATGCCGCCGGGATGTCACGGGGCACGGGTGCAGCAGCGGTGATGGGATCTTGGATCTTATAGCCGAAGGTCCCGCGAACGTCTTTGGAAGAGGAGGTCTTCCTGCGCCTGTTTGGAGAGGCGGATCTGGAGGAGGAGGAAGAGAGGTACTCTTCAAACTTCTGCTGATCGAACTCATATTCAATCTCTTCATTCACCCGGATCTTGAATGCCGGTTGCGTCACGACAGCCTCGGCAGCGAGGCTGTTGGCTCCCACTGTGGTCGCCAGCTTATTTTCGGAAAAAGTTGCCTTCATCATTGATTTCATTAAACTTCAAACGTTACAAATGAATTCAAATAACGAAGAATTAAAAATTATAACTTTTTGAAAATAAACACAAGATCCGTTCGTCGTATCTTGCTTGCGTGGGTCTTTAGCCTGTGATGGGGACGTCGATATCCGTGGACTACCTGGCAATCAGATCTGATCCAGAAAAATCGGGCAGAGCTTTGTCGATCTGCGAGGAGATCTAGAAACTTGAAGCGCCTATCTCGGATAAAGCGAGGTATTTGCTCTTCTTAGGATTACTGACGAGGGGTAATGCTAAGGAACGGATGCGGGCGATGTAGATCTGATGAAGAACTCTCTTGTGTTGAAGTGCTCGATCACTCTTCACTCCAGCAGGGCTTCGCCAATTCTCCAAAAATCCAGATCTTCCAAAAGCGAGGCCTAAGGTTTCTATTTATAGGCAAGAGGGGATAGTACCAGGGCGTCTCAACTTGGTGCGGACACCCTTAGAGTGTCTCAATTTGGTGCGGACACCCTTAGAGCATCTCAACTTGGTGCGGACACCCTTAGAGCGTCTCAACTTGGTGCGGACACCCTAGGGGTGTCTCCCAAAACCCGAGACACCCCTGGGGTGTCCCTCAAAACCCGAGACACTCCGTTGAGGTACATTCGCCCGTTTCCGCTGTAAATTCTCCGTCCGAACTTGGATATTAGTGATTCGAAGTGCGTTGGAATTCTGACGAAGAGTTCTATCAGCGAGACATGAAGGGCGTTGTTCCTTTTGTAAATATCGCGGGGCTCCCGATTAGCCCGTGCCTTCGTTATTCTAAAATTATATCAGTTCACGTAGTTTGTCGATTCACTTCAAGCGTTCACCGACGTCAATCGAACTCCTGTGAACCAGATAGCGACATTCATTATCGTTCTTTAACACTGAGCTGTTCGTGGAGACCTATAGGCAATTTTCGATGCCTACACCCACGGACATAGCTCAAGCTCGGACGCTGACGCATCATCTAAACCATGCATTTAAACACAGGTTCATGCCCAGAACGCAAATTAAGGCATTTGACTCGTTCAAACATGAGTTGAACGGTTCCGAAACTATTACTCATGATTTGAGGGTGGTTACACCCCGCTTAGGAGTGATTTAAGGGGCGGTTACACCCCCTTAATCCCTTATAAATAAGAGGAAACTCAACTGAGTTAGGGGTTAGAATTTTTTGGATTAGAAACGGCCTAAAAGGATCGACATTATTCCTCAACGGAGATCATCTTCAACTTCAGCAATGAGAAGTTCGTTCTTAGCTATAACCAACTTTCGGTTCAAATTAACTCTTTTACAAGAGTTTAAACTCACTCTGAGTTCCTAAACTCATTAAGAGTTAATTTTAAACTTGCTTTGCAAGTTCTCCACAGCGACAAATTGTGAGGAGAAGATAATGTTCCAGTGAAGCAAGATGTTCGGATTGTCAACGAGAAGCAAATTCGACGCGAGTTTTGAGGGAGGCATCTCATCGACAACAAAAAGAACCCAGGTTAAACAAAGGGGAAGATCTCCACCAATCTTCTTCTCTTTTGTAATTGAAAATTCAAATTGTAATCAGTTAGAGATTGAGAGAGTTGTAAACATTCTTTTTCTAAGTAGTTAGAGAGAATAAATCAAATTCAATTCTTTCATTTTTTTATTGCAAAATTTCCAACAAACATCAGCATAAGTCGTCTCGCCAATTGTGAGACGGTTATGCTTGTTTGTTGATGGTTTTGATCAATTGTGAGTGGTCTACACAGCTCCATAACTGCCCGAAAACATCCATAAACATGAAGAGGCCATTACAAACTAAAAATTCGCTCATAATCCTTGAAAATTATGGTATTTAATAGATTGGGCGACGGTTACAAATTGCCTGGAATCACTCTCTTTGGCCAAAATAGAAAACACTGTCTCGCCCAAAGGGGTTGTCAGTTAGGGTTTGTTTCATCTTATTATCTCCAGTAACGACTTCTAAAGGCTATAAATACCCCTCTGGAACCAATATGCAGGAGATCTGGAGATTTGGACGAGAGTTGACCTAATTGACGGCGAAGACTTGAGCTTTCGATGAATTCTGAGAGCGAGAGAGAGTCCTTCACTATTTTCAAGATATCTTAAAGGCCTTTAGTGTTTCCCTCGATTTTAAATGTAAATTTGATATCGAGAAGAGTATTTATCTTACTTGGCTATGATATCTACTTCAGTTCTTGTTTCTAAAACGAAACAACAGCTTAAAGCCTTCTTCACGATCAACTTGGATTGTTGAATCGGTGGTCCACGGATCAAAGCGTCCTCGGCACAGACAAAGGTTCCACGTAAGCAGCGACTAATAAATAGTTTTTGCGTATGTTTCTATGGAATTCCCTTTTTGTTTTATTTGTAAAGAGAAGTTGTATAAAAAAGTTCACTCTTTTATTTTCGTTGTATCAATAAATGATTATAATGGAAGCTGTAATGAAACTCATTCCCGACACAAACACACTGACGACCGCAGTGGGAGCTAACAGTCTCGACGTCGAAGTTGTCATATCATAGCTGATCAAGATTCAAGTCGGATCAACATCGTCCTCATCAGGGTCTTCCTCTCCCTGTAAGTACAGGAGGATCTCATCTTCAAAGAAGGTTTCAACACTAATGAAGGCTCATGGTGACTC
Organism: Asparagus kiusianus; assembly: GCA_022839385.1. NCBI lineage: Eukaryota > Viridiplantae > Streptophyta > Magnoliopsida > Asparagales > Asparagaceae > Asparagus > Asparagus kiusianus. The sequence goes on from BQKN01056346.1 coordinate 14,929, forward strand.
TTGCCCAACGGCTGTCGAGGCTTCACCTAGCAATATTATCCAGGCAACCAACAAAGCCGAAAGCTCTGTTCGCAATGACTCCTCCCCAGTTACGGAGTCATTCAACCAAAATCACTAACTTTGATGAAGAGGGCTCGTCAGAGACAATGCTAATGTCAAGCTTGTCAGGTTGCAAAAGCCTTGCAATCGATGGATGAAGTTTGCTATTACGCGGACTTAGAATCTAGGGATCGTCAAGCAACTGGACCAATCCAACAACAAATCGCTAGAAATTCCTCTAAGAAATCGACCAAAGAGTGGGTTCTCATCAGGAGGACTCATTATACAAGGAAGGAGTGCATCCAGAAGTGTCGCACACGTGTCGTACACGCTCGTGCTCTTGTGCAAAAGGCACAAGAATTGAAGAAGAAAGGGTTGGCTGACGAACCAACAAAATCCCACAAAGTTTGGATTCTAAAATCTGAATTTGCATGAAAACCGAGTTTGGAGATAGCAGGAACTGTCTCCTATAGCCGAGATAGTCCTAGTTGTCTCACCAACCGAGACACCAAATGTCGTCTCGCCCAAAGCTTTTTTCGAGACACTCAATGTTGTCTCACCCAATGACATGTCTCCGCAGCTCTTTCTTCGCCTCTGTCGACGTCTGTTCCTGGTCTATCTGCTATATCCACCTCTGCCATGCCACCAGTGAAGCCTTGGGTTAGCCCTGACCTATCTAAATTTAAAATCATGATGGCGGATCGCCTTGGTCCTCTACACGAAGATTGAGGCAAAGCACCAGTGAAAGAGTGCTTGGGTCCGGTGATTAAAACTCAAGTAGCTTATCAGTTTGGGGGTCGTGCATAGCCTCCTATCAAGCTAGTTGTTGTTCAATGGTGTCCCACCGCCTCCAAACAAACCGGGACTCCTCAATGTTCTTGTTCGTGCACCGTGCATAGGAGAATTCCTACAACCACCAAAGTAGGGGTACGTATTGGAGCCCCAGAGCCCATTAAGACTCCACACCTACAAGGGGTGGTTCTAAATGTGTGACTCCAGATGTGATCTTAGATCATTCAAAGGTGACAATAGGACATCCTGAGGATGTCAACAAAGTCCTACATCCCCAAAAGAAGATGTGTCCATCAAAAGACAATGTTACACTTGGGGAGTCACGCCAACGAATGATAGGTGTGAACGAACATCGAAAAAGGACTGGTCAAAAAATGAGCTCTTAGTGTTCATGTGAGAGACTCATTAGAGTAGTAATTGCAGAATGTAGCTGCTCCAAGTGAGAAATCATCTCACCAAGAGTCTCAGTGTTCCAGAGGCTTTCCACTGAAGCATCAAAGTTAAAACCAAGACACTTTCGAAGAAGAAAAGTCATCGTTCAAGATGATGAGTTCCCTAAAGTCACCATCAATATAGCTAACAGAGGAAAGTCTAAACATCATTCAACTGACCTCGATCCTGACTTTTCTTTGGGAGGAAGAGTCGATCCGAGAATCTCCCAAAGAATGTATCGGCTCCAATTAACAACCACCAGACGTAAAGATTACAGAAGGATGCAAGAAGGACTATCTTCGGATGACGATCTTTCAGACACTTGTTCTACGATTGCTTCAGATGACACAATGTCTAGCATAGGGCAAGCTAGAGAAGTGTTCACAATTACTCTTGACCAATTGGCCCAAATGCTTCAAGAAGCTCTAGCTAAGCAGCGTGAAGAGATTAGAGCCGAGATGAAGATGGAGTTGACCATATATCAGATGAGAGAATTGCACGCTCAACAACCTCAACCACAACCTGAGCCAAGTCAATGGGATGAGTCTAGTCGTCACAATACCACACCCATTTAAGCTAATACTGAAGGCAACGACTCAGACGTGGATGAGCTTATCTTTGTCGACCCTCCTTCCAACAACAATAGCGCTGGAGGTAGTCCAATTGATTCTTCTTAACACCACCCGAAGAAAGATACATGCAAGGATAAGAAGATGATAAGAGAAGTGGAGAGTAAAGTCAACGCCTTAATGTCTGCTCAAGAAGTAAAGAAGTACAACATTCTATGCCCATACCCGAGAGAGTAGGAGTCGATTTTGTACCCACCAAATTTTAATCCGATCAACTTCATGTCATTTGATGGGAGAGGCTCGCCAACCCAGCATCTGATCTATTTCAAATCTCATCTAGGCATGATCTTCGACAATGAACCTCTAATGATTCGATCATTCGTGGACATCCTTCGTGGGGACCGCCTTTGATTGGTATCAACGTCTCAAGCTAGGGAGCGTCAACTGCTGGGATGACATGGAAAGCCTATTTCTCAGTAACTTTTTTTATGATGACACTGAGGTGTCAATAGAAACTTTGCAAGATGAGAAGCAAAAAGACGGAGAATCGATTGATAAGTTCGTCAAACGCTTTCGAAACAAGGCCTGAACTATTAAGATCTAGTTACAGAAGAATTTATCTTGCAGACATGCCACAACAATCTCTCCCTTGGTGTCTTAGAAGCCATGTGGGTTGTGCCGTCCAAAACCTGGAAAGAGTTGAAGATGCACGGAGAACAGGCCGAGCGCTTCCTCAAAAGGAAAAAGGAGGAGAGAGGTCAACCAACGGCTAATTCTTCCAATTCTAATTTTACTTTTCATGGTAAGGGAAAGGTGCTTGTGACTACTGTGAATGCTCTCAAACATCACAATGGCAACCTCAGAGGCAACAAAAAGACTCGTGGGGTATACTACTTCAAGGATAATGAGGTTCTAGCTATCTTCAAGTACCTCCTCGCCAACAAAAAATCAATATGCCACCTATTAAAAATTAGGAGGAACCTAACAAAACTTCGAATCCGAAATACTGTGCATATCACAGGAGGATCCATCATCCCACTAAGACGTGTTTTGTCCTCAAACACAACATCCAAACCTTGATTGACGCCAACATCATAACAGCAAAACCACCAAAGGAAAAGAAGGTAGGAGCAAATATGAAGTCCATCTACTTCAGTCTGGCAATCCTTATCCTCCGATGAGAATATAAGGCTAAACTGATTCCTACCTCCGATTGGTATATGAGATTAAATTACTTTCTATCTCCGACAGATATACGAGGTTAAACTGCTCCCTACACTCTGATAGGTATATGAGTATAAATTGCTTCTCTTTTCTCTAATGCCTTAGGAGCTTAAATTGTGCGCTTCTCAATAGACTCAGTTTCGTCAAAGAACTGGGGGGTGGAATATGAAGTTAGGAACCAAGACCTGATTCCGTATCAATGATATCAATAATGCCCACCCAGGGGAAGTTCTTAGAGAATACTACACATAGTATTCTTAAGTATAACCCACATGTGATTAAAACTCTCCCACTGTGATTTATTTAATCATTATCAATATGATTAAAACCCTCCCACTATGACTCTTGGAGCACTTTTTCATTGGGATGGAAATCTGACGATCCCATTTGATTGATCTTGTCCTCCACTTCAAAATCCCTCATTGATCAATCAATTGATGGTGGGTCCACAAAATCAAACTCATACATCCTCTCGCTATGTCCAGGCATTTTACACTCCCACTGTTGAAGTCCTGACCCCTTGTGTTAGGTTCTTACAAGAAAATACCATCGAGAACTTGACACCAGGACTCCCACTAGGTCTTTATTGACAAAGTAGCTTGTACAATCAACACTCTCCCACTATTGTTTATATTACCCAAGCTCCTATATGGTCAAACCTTCCGACAGTTAGGGCCAAAGCCAAAATCCTCTCTCGATTCCTTCCATGAACGAGAGGTCCATTCAAATTGAGCTATCAAAACTTTAGACAGTTAGGGTTGTCTCGAACTCCCACTTGGTCAAACCTTCTAACAGTTAGGGCCAAAATCAAAATCCCCTCTTGATTCCTTCCATGAACGAGAGGTCCACCCAAATTGGATTATCAAACCTTTATATAGTCTAGGATTATTCAAATTCCACCTTTCTACTCATGTGAGTAAAATATTTGACTCAAATTTGATTCTCAGAGTGGAGATCCCACTTTGAGTTTTCCTTTTCAGATTCTTAGAGTCGAGATCCCACTCTGAGTTTCTATTGAAGTGAGAGATAAGAAAATACATTCGTTTCCTTCAGCACTAAAGTGGAAGATAAAAAAAATTCCTTCTTCCCTATTAGTGTCAAAAAAAATACCTTCTTCCCTATTAGTGTCAACTTCTTTTGAAGCGAGAGATAAGAAAATATCTTCTCTCCCTTCAACGCCAAAGCGGTAGATAAACAATAATTTTCCCCTTTGGTATATCTTTTGTAGCGGGAGATAAGAAAATACATTCTTCCTCGTCAGCACCGGGTTCGTCTTCGCCCCAAAAGAAAAAACAACTTTTGAAGTGAAAGACAAGAAAATACTCTCTTCCTCTTCAGCACCAAAATCCATGTCTTTCATGCATGGGGGATATTATCTTGATCCCTTATTAAAGATAAGTCTACATCTAACACACGTTGTCGTGTTGTCTATTCCCGTAAAAATGACGAAGCCTACGTATTCAATATCGAAGTCAGTGATCATTATTAAATTAATGATCTTTGAATCCATTTATTTCATACATTGGGGACTTTATCTCGATCCCTTATCAGAGATAAGTCTACGTCTAGCACACATTGCCGGGTTGTTCATTCTCGTAAAAATGACGAAGTCTACGTCTAACACACGTTCCCGTAAATAGTTTCTGCGTATGTTTCTAGGAAATTCCTTTTTGGTTTTAATTGTAAAGAGAAGTTTTATGAAAAAGCTCACTCTTTTGTTTTTGTTGTACTAATAAACGGTTCATAATGAAAGCTGCAATGAAACTCATTCCCGATAAAAACAACAGGTTTCTACGGTAGCTTCGAAATCCGCCTTTAGTACAACAGGACATTTGATCAACGACCATAGGACATCATTAGATCTGTCTACCGTACAGGCGATAATATGCCTACAAGATTAGTGAGGGTACGAAAGAGAACTTAATGCATTGATCGAATGGCTAGTATTGAAGATAAACTTGAAGAGTTAAAACTAGCAGATAGAGATAAAGAGTAAAAATTATTCATTAGTTTGTAATTTTTATTTGTTAGGTGAAAATTTATGATAATTTATTTTGGAAAGAGTTACAAATAATAATGATATAGATGACTAGGTGCCAACCTAGTTAGGATGTATTTCATCTATTATAATGCAGCAAATTCGAAAATAAATTTGTAATTGTTAGTGATTAACTGATTATTAATAAAGAATTTATTTTTATCATTTTAATTTCTATGATTTTTTATATTTGTAAATTATATAATTACAAATAATTAATAATGTGATTGCTTTTTTATCAAAATTTCCATTAATTTATTATTATTTACTCTTGAATTTTTTTAACAAAAAGAAAAACAAAAAAAAAGAAAAGGATTGGGCCGGCCCGATGCAAGGCTTGCTCGATCGGGCCACGGGTTTGCCCAGCCCGGGCCCGATGTGCCGGGTCGGCCTATTTGGACAGGCCTTGGCAATATGTGAGTCCACAACTTGGCAAAAGATAGATTAACCCATCAAAATGCTTGCATCTAGTTATGTAATTTCCTAAATTATGTAAGTCGTTGGACATCTCTTAACAGCCAAATTCTCAGATTATTGATAATGTTAGTTAACCTTTTGATTCTGTTGAAATCTAGAAGATTAAAGGAATGTGGACATTACTTGAATATGAACAATTAATTGTGTGACTCTTCATTAGCCCATGCCCTTTAGTCTTCTTATTATCCATCTATATAATGTATGTCATGGACTACAAAATGTAAGAGAGAAATGAGGATGAAATAAAATGATAATTTCTCTACTTCTCTTGTCTCTGGTCTATCTTTTGTTTCATTTCTTTAGTATATTACAACACGTTATCAGCACGAGTGGTTCTAGCCGGTTCGTGATCATCTGTTCGTGGTAATAGATTTTTCGGTGTACATCTTCTGTAAGCATATTCTCTTACTTGCTGATCCGAATATTCTTTATGTTAAAAAGAAAGAAAAACAGTTGCGTATGCTTCTGCATATTTGTTCATATTTTAACATGTCTCCATGTCTTTTTTTTTTTGATACTTAGGAGACCATGTAGTTAGATTATACTCTTGTCTTCTATAACTAGTTATATGCATTTATCACAGTAAGGCATAGACTCATAAATTGTGTCATGACTTCATCGTGATAAACTAGACTTTTTAATAGATGAGATAAAAGATGAAGAGAGGAAATATGGGCTGGAAACAAATTTTATTAACTAGACAGTTCAATTGATTGAATGCATTATTGCTTAAATTTCTGAAGAAATGCATTATTGCTTCTGAGGAAACAAATTTTATTAACTAGACAGTTCAATAATTCTAGCATTAGCATTTCTTCGTCCCATATCCTTTACAAATGAAAACCTCAGAAGCAGGAGAAGAGTAAAGCATTGATTCAGTCTTCAAAAAGTATAGTAGAAAAATAAAAATAAAAGTGAGCTCATCCTCTTTTGAAATCATACATTGGTTTTTTCCACATGTCCATTGATGGCCACAATCATTAATTTCCTAATAAATTAGGCTTGAGAACTCGATGAGTTTTACTTTTATTTCCCTAAAAAAAAAATCTTTTATTTGTCTATGAGAACAGTTGTTTCTGTAGAATGTTCTAAAATCTAGACATGTCTACATCATAATTCTGAACAATTTCTTCATATTCTCATTAAAATCATGATTTATTCTGATATATATGGAATTGTTCATTCTTGTCATTCATGTTATATTTAGACATGATTGTATTACACTTGCTTACATAAGTAACATGGACATGACATACTTTTTGACACCCTAGGACATGAAACATGGTCTTAGAAACATGATACGTGCCCAGTGCATGAGACTATACATGAATATTGGTTGTAGCATGTGATGTCAAATGTGTTCTCATAGACAAAATTGTGATTAAGATAGGAATCCATGTTAGTGAGAGCAACCTCATAATTCACCTTCACAATAATTGTTATCACTGAAGTACTGAACATCTTCTTTGAGGCTCATGGGATATTGAGCTGTTGTGACATATTGATTCGAATCAGAAAAACATATAGAGCAATGATGTGACTTTATTTGATTCATGGCTACAGATGTCGTCTTCTTTGGAGTTTTAAATAGGGTGACATAATTAGATCGACAGTAGGGTGACGACCAGACGGTCGGTTGAATCCCTGTTAATGTACATCTCATCTACATATGTTTCTTTATAAGGTTAATTGGAAACAAACCTCCAGTAGTATGACCCAATTGCATATGGACCCCCTGTTGTTTTGTTTTTATTTTTTTGGATAGACACCCTAATTGATTTTTTTAAAAGAGTTGAGGAGGCAGATAGACCCCGTGCAGTTCTATTGGTCATGACAGATCGTCAAATGCTAATTTGTCTTTAACTTTTGAAAGAGTCAAACTGGTTATGCCTTTGTTTAATTTATACTTACTTGAGTTTGTGATAGTCATTGATCATCCAAGCATTAAAAAATTTTGTGAGAATTTTAATATCAGACTAGTTTGCTAGAAGCAAACATTTGAAAGATAACTGTTATGAAGATCTTTAGAAAAAAAAGGAGCTTGATGATTTTGATGATTATGTGTGATCTTATTACAATGTGAATATTTGACTTTGGTCTCAAACGTTCATTTTTACTAGACACCCTTGTGATTTTTGCACGATTATATCTCTTGATTTTTTTTAAGTATCTTTGCCCAGAAGGCAAACACTTTAAAATTTTCTCTCTTTTAATTAAGACGTGAAAAATTAATGCCTCACTGAAAACGTATTCACTTTATCTGGGCAATCCCTGAAGGATCGCTTTGATCTATGAAAGTCTGTAATCTTCCCTCAAACGCAACTGGCAGACTGAATCAGAACTTTTAGGATTTTAAATACATGACTAAATATGATTCAGCTTTGTACCATATTATCTAGCTACTGAAACTCTGTAAGCAGAACATTATAGACAGTGACAAAATTGATAGAAAAGTTCTTTTTCCCGTTCCACATAAATAATATTGTACTCCAGCAGTAGTACATGACCAAAAATTACACGTAGCATTCTGAATTAATATCTACATTAGTAGTCGTAGAGAAGC
>BQKN01056346.1:28257-39181 GCA_022839385.1 Asparagus kiusianus
GCGAAACAGTCCACACTGTATTGGGTTTTCCGAGACAGTTTAGAGCTATTGTTGTGTTCTTTTGATCTTTGAGTTGTGTTTGGATATCTATAAGCATTTTTAGACGCCTACATACCGGACGAGTAGAAATGCGATGAAATGTCTCAAGCACTTTCCTATGCACTAGTGACTAATCACCTCACAATAAATACCATTAAATGCATTATACGTGTCATCATTCATCTGCTCCAATAATTTTTATGATACATCAGACCACGTCGACAATGCACACCCCCAACCACTTCATATTAAAAATCAAAGTGACATCTTCTCCACTCGTCGGCCGACACCTGTGAAGCTGAGGCTGACGCGGCCGTCATCCCATACTCGGCCAAATTACTATTCTACCCTTCTACCACCAATATAAGCAATGGTACTATTTTTAATTGTGCTTAACAAATTACTATTCTACCCTTCTACCACCAATATAAGCAATGGTACTATTTTCGATTGTACTTAAGCTACTGCAGTTCATTTTTACTTCTCCACTCAAACAACTCACTGACTTGATCATTGGAGAAATAACCGCGAAGCCCAACCCCGCCCTCTTACGATTTGCTACTTGTGCATGGAAGAACAACTTACTCAAGAATCAGACATTCGGAGAGTTAGAAGACCTTCATCAACTTGATCACTCTCCTCATTTAACTGTTTGATATCATACATCAACAAGTTGTCATCTCATTTTGTAAAACGAAATGAGCAGATAAATGGTAGTAAAATAACCTGCTCTATGTGACTAATAGAATGGACTTTACCATTATTCTATTTATGATAGTTTAAGCTTGTACTCAATTTTTCCATACACATGAAATAAACAGAATGATATGTCGTTACAAGCACTTAATTGATATGTCAATCATATTTGATCTTGCTCATCATTATGTCCACATCATAACAATATCTTAGAAGTATGTTATATCAACAATATATCAGCTAATTGCATGCAGATTGAAAAATACTAGCCTCTTTTACATAAACTTGTACAGTATAGTGCATTACACATAATCATACTTGTCATATTTTTTTAACTAATAAAGGACCATAATACATTTTAAAATATCGAACTTTTTTACAAATTAAACAAATTTTCAAAATTTAAGTTTTAACTGATTTCGGATGTAAATAAGTCTTAGTGATTTTTTTAGTATTTGATCATTCAATCATGTTAGGGATTTTTTTGCACGAGTTTCTAGAAATCTATAACTTTATTTATAAAAATGATACAAAGTGTAATAACTTTAAACAATTTAAAGCAAAATGTTACTTTTGGATTATATATATTTAAAAAGCCACATATTAAAGAATGAAAGGATGAGATACACTTCATGAAATAAATAAAATAATTCTTTGAACTTATAGTATAAGTGATATGCAAACTTGAAGGGTGTAACAGCATTAAAAATTTTCTTCTCTTAAATTACTTCATAAACACATATCCGTTCTCCTTTAACAATTATATTTCTATTTTTTTTCTTAGTTTGAACTACTTAACGATAGTTACATGGAAGGTACGACATGTTTAAGATAATTTGAAAAATTAATGCATATTTAGGGAACTTTATTTCCTCAAGTCTAAAAAGGTGAATTTCACAAATGGGCTTACATGCCCAAAGGGAAAAAACTTCTAAATGTAAATATGTACACATTACCTTCCATACTGAGTACAATACACAAACCAAGGATGCATAGACATTCATATTTGCATTCATATCCAAAATTTCTTAAAATTTGGTCAAAACTAGCATAAATGAACTAATCATGCAAATGCATTTTTCATATTTGACAATGCATGATAAATGCATTCATATTCTTATTCCATGGATACAGACCAAACTAAGGTAAACATAAATTTAAAAAAAAAATCGCTTGTAGTGATATGCTTAGTTTGCTTCTATAAAAAAATCAGTAGTTATGCAATTCACGCGATCGATAGCGTCTTTGTGGTCCTGGATGAGGGTAGTCAACGATGCTTATATAGGTTTAGAGGGGGAAATTGATATACTCTCAAGCGTCGATGTGACGCCCCTGGGTTCACACAAGGCTGCAGTCCAAGGTGAAGCCAGAAATGTTAAACCTGCCATGAACCCCACCGTACAATAACATGTTTCACCATCACAATTAACATATCTCTAGTAGAGTCAACAACAGGTGTAGGTACAAGACAAGTAAAAGGTTTTACAACAGAAACTTGATGAAATGATAGAACATCAAATTAACACATCTCATCAACCGAATAGCTGGAATACATAGTCAAATCTAAAATGAATAATGACAATCTGGAGATCTCAACATGTCTCAAAATACATAATATCTGATACAGGAAAATAAGGCACACAGCCTTTACAACTCTAGAACATAAACCTCTCTAGTCTAAACTGTCTCAAGCGGAGTACAAAATAAAATACACCTAATAAGAGGATGACGGTTACTAGTAAGGGTCGTCCTCAACCTGCGACTCTCCGGGCTCCTGGCTCGTTACCTAAAAGGAGCAGGGACAACAAGCATCAAAGCGCTAGCGAGCAACATCACAACCAACCCCAAGGGATAGGGCTCGTTGTATATGAAAATACAGTTAATACAATGTAATATAAATCATTTACACAAACATTTACGGGTTTTAGTACTTAGGGAAATACAACACGAGCATAGGTACGTCGAGCAAAATAATCCAAACAAGGAAACCCTCATGTATATACCTTGTATCTCAAATTGTAGATCCCTAAATATAAAACCCATAGTTGGTCACAAGAAAGATAAAGAAAAAGAAAACATACCCATATCTACCGATAACATAGAAATGAAACGAAGCTACAATAGGTGTCATGTTCAACCTAGGTAGCTATCATGCCCCGGCCAAATACAAAATGTCGTGTACCCAACTTGGTTATAAAACATGCTCAAGGTTTAGCAAAAGTCTAAAACATGATTGAAATGGATTATAGTCCAACACGAGGACTCTAATGGATTATAGTCCAACACGAGGACTTAGCATGGATTATAGTCCAACACGAGGACTGTGTTTACGAACCATGAAATACTCGTAGTAAAGGTATACATGTTCTACTCTTGTACATGCCTCGCGGTACGAATCTAAGCTTGTGTCAGAAAAATCATCTCATATGTGTAGATGAGATCATAAATACTATAATTCAATACCCTGTGAACAAGGCAACATTCTCATGTTTAACAAAAGCTCCACAAGATCCTCGATCATATATGAACGATGTATGAAAGTATAAGCACAGTAGGTGATCAAGCAGAAATACAAACAAGTAGGAAAAACTCCGATGGGTCGACTCATGATCAGCTATGAGTCGACTCAACAGAGACTTATGAATAACCAGAATTAACCCCGTGAGTCGACTCATGACAGTCATGGGTCGACTCAACCTGATGAGTCGACTCATGATGAGTCATGAGTCGACTCACGGGCTACGAACAGGAAAAATTCACAATGCAGCTCAACCATCTCGATCCATACTCCCTCTATACTGATCTCCACCTTCATAACTATCAATTCTAAACTACTAGGCAGAGATAAATACATATATAGCATGAGAAACAATTACTTATATGTTAAATCTAACAATTTACCCCTAAACATGAAAAAGGGCATTTAATCAAAAGAAAACTCTTATTTTTATTCTTTAAAAATATTTCCAGATCTAGGTTTTCTTCAAAAACATTGTTGGTGATGATTTAAAATCTGAAACACATGATTTCTAGCATTCACCCTAACAAGAACATTGTTTTATACTTGAAAATAAGTCTTGGGCTTAATAAAACTCATGGAAAACTGTTGTAAACTATTAAAAACGTGGGAGAGGGGTTAGGCGAGATGTTACTCGCCTTAGAAGTGATGATGAATAGATCCCTTCGCTGAAATCCTCACAAAGCCGCTGAAAAAGCCTTTGAAACGTCCCAAAATCACCAAGATCACCTAGGGTTTGAGAGAGGAAAGAGGGGGACTAGGGTTTCTGGGGAGAACTGATGAAAATGTAGAGTTTTTGGGTAGAGGAGAATATATACGAGTGGATAAAACCCGACCCGAAACCCAACAAACCCGACCCAGAAAACCAGAAAAAACCCCGATGAGTCGACTCATAACAGTCATGGGTCGACTCATAATATAATGAGTCGACTCAACAGAGACTAAAAGGCAACAGGACTCGATTTCGTGAGTCGACTCATGACAGTCATGGGTCGACTCATGGACTAGAAACTGCATACTATGACTCTGCTGCATATGATTTGAGATCTTGCACACTTAACCTCATCTCTGATGTACATATACATACTCAAAAATTTATGGGGTCTTACATTCTTTCCCCCTTAAAAGAATTTCATCCTCGAAATTCAGGAAATCACATCTGACTCATACAGATACTAGAAAAGCATGACAAGGGTCAAATCTAACCCGCACACATACATATTTTACAATACTGAATTCTAGTTAGCACACAGCGATATTCATATTTAACGATCTAAAATGATGATATTCTTACCTAACCCCTAATCTAACGGAACTAGTACGTCGGGCGAAAAATCCAAACAAGGAACCCCCCATGTATATGCCATGTGTTCCGAAAGATTAATAATTAAGTAAAAATACCCTCATTTTAGTGTTAAATATAAGTATCAAAATATAGATATAATTATTCAAGTAAGAAGTCATATCATAAATACTTTAATCAGTTTTACCTGCTCGAATAAATGTGGGTAGTCACATCGCATGTCCTCCTCGCGCTCCCAAGAAGCTTCCTCAACTCCACTTCGGTTCCATTGAACTTTCACCAATGGAATTATCTTGTTCCTGAGTCTCTTGTCCTCTCTAGCAAGTATGGACACTGGAATCTCAATAGTCGACAAATCATCCCTAAGCTCGATCTCCGGTGCATCTAACACTCGTTGCCGCTCCTCATCATGCAAGTGTTTCTTGAGCATAGAAATGTGGAATACATTGTGTATACTAGACATAGAAGCTGGAAGATCTAGTCTGTATGATACAGCTCCAATGCACTCCAAAATCCGGAAAGGTCCAATATATCTCGGTGCAAGCTTCCCTCGCCTCTCGAATCGCTGTACGCCTTTCATAGGCTATACCTTCAGCATAACCAAATCCCTAATCTGAAACTCTAGGGGTCTTCGCCTCTTATCTGCATAACTCTTCTGCCGACTCTGAGCGGCTAGGATCCGCTCCCTGATCAACGCTACCTTCTCAGTAGTTTGCCTCACAAGCTCTGGTCCAAGCATCAAACTATCCTCCGGCTCTGCCCAACATATCGGTGATCTACAGGGTCTCCCGTACAGTGCTTCATACGGAGCCATAGCGATCGTCGCTTGATAACTGTTGTTATAAGCGAACTCTATCAGTGGAATATGATCCTCCCAGCTGCCTTGGAAGTCAATGATACATGCTCGCAACATGTCTTCCAACACTTGGTTCACCCTCTCCGTCTGACCATCCGTCTGTGGGTAGAATACACTGCTATATGATAACTTACTGCCAAATGAGTCCTGAAAACTCCACCAAAAATGCGAAGTGAAAACCGATCCTCGATCCGACACAATCGTATCTGGAACTCCGTGCAATCGAACTATCTCCCGAATGAAGATCCTCACATACGCCTCAGCTGTATAAGTAGTCCTCACTGGGATAAAATGTGCTGACTTCGTCAACCGATCCACTATCACCTAAACCGAATTATTCCCCTTCTTTGACTTAGGCAACCCTATAATAAAGTCCATAGAAATGTCTGCCCACTTCCATTCTGGGATAGGCAACAGCTGAAGTATGCCTGCTGGTCTCTGGTGCTCCGTCTTTACCTGCTGGCAGGTAAAACACTTCGCCACATACTCTGCAATCTCCTTTCGCATACCACTCCACCAAAAGTGCCTCTTCAGGTCCTTGTACATCTTTGTGGTCCCTGGATGTACTGTGTACCGAGTACGGTGTGCCTCATCAAACAACTCTCTCTTCAGCTCTGCACTGGCTGGCATAACCAATCTACCCTTCATTCGTAGACCTCCATCTGCTCCAATGGTCCAATCGGCCTTAGGTTCTTTGAAAATCTCCTCCTTACGGATTTAAATCCAAGAATCCTCTAACTGAGCTCTAACAACCCTGCCACTCCAAGTTGGTTGCACTGATATAGCTCCCAAAAATATACTAGTGCCACCCAACTCTGGTCTAAAATCAAACTGGCTAAGAGTGAGAAGGTCTCGGTGCAATGAGCACCTCAAAGCCGCCATCTGATGCTGACGCTTCCTACTCAAAGCATCTGCCACGATGTTCGCCTTCCTCGGATGATACTGAATCGCGAACTCGTAGTCCTTGATAAACTCAATCTACCTCCGCTGCCTCTGGTTGAGTTCCTTCTGAGAGAAGAGATATTTCAGACTCTGGTGGTCTGTGAACAACTCGAATTGCACTCCATACAAGTAGTGCCTCCATGACCTCAGAGCAAATACCACTGCTGCTAGCTCCAAGTCATGAGTGGGATAGTTCTGCTCATGCACTCTCAACTGTCGTGAGATATAAGCTACTACTCTCTGAGTCTGCATAAGGACGTCTCCTAATCCTACCAATGATGCATCTGTATAGACGACGAATGTCCTGTCGCTGCTCGAAATAGTCAAAACTGGTGCTGAGGTCAACTTAGTCTACAAGATATCAAAGGCCTTGTGGCACTCTGTGCTCCAAATAAACTGTACACCCTTCTTCGTAAGGTGTGTAAGTAGCGTCGAAATCTTCGAGAAGTCCTGGATGAACTTCTTGTAGTAGCCTGCTAATCCCAAAAAGCTGCGAATCTCTGTCACTATTTTTGGTGGCTCCCAATCAAGCACTGTTGTAACCTTAGCTGGGTCTACTGATATGCCTTCTCTGCTGATAATATGACCGAGAAATCTGACTTCTGAAAGCCAAAACTCTCACTTACTGAACTTGGCATACAACTGGTGTTCCGTAGGGTCTGCAAAGCTAAACGGAGGTGCTGGTCATGATCCGCCTCCGATCTCAAATAAATGAGGATGTCATCGATGAAAACAATCACGAACTGATCTAGGAATGGACGAAAAACCCGGTTCATCAAGTCCATGAATACCGCGGGTGCATTGGTCAACCCAAATGGCATGACCAAGAACTCGAAAGATCCATATCGCGTGAGGAAAGCGGTCTTGGGGATATCCATCTCCCGAACCCGCAACTGATGATAACCAGAACGAAGATCAATCTTCGAGAAAAATCACGCTCCCTGCAACTGGTCGAACAAGTCATCGATCCTAGGCAGTGGATACCTATTCCGGATGGTGACCTTGTTCAACTCCCGATAATCTATACATAATCTTATGCTGCCATCCTTCTTCTTCATGAAGAGGACTGGCGCGCCCCACGGAGAATGACTTCGACGAATAAAACACTGAGCTAACAACTCGTCCAACTGGGTATGAAACTCTCTCATCTCAGCTGGCGCCATGCGATAGGGTGTGTGGGATATCGGGGCTGTGCCCGGCTATAACTCAATACAAAACTCAACCTCTCTCACAGGAGGTACCCCAGGTATGTCCTGAAAGACATCCTGATAATCCGAGACAACTCGAGTCTCTAACAAATCAGAACTCTGATCCCGCAGCATCACCTCTTCGATGAACGCCAGAAATGACTCCGCAAAGCGATTGCCCTGAGAAGTGGCCACAATCATCTCGGACCCATCGGACAATCACAATCTGACTGTCTTCGCAAAACAGTCAATACTAATATGATAGGACGACAACCAATCCATACCAAGAATGACATCAAACTCAGACATATGCAACACTATCAGATCGACTATGAACTCCAACTCGTCTAAACTGATGGTACACCTCCTACAAACGCTCTCCAGAAGCGATACCTCACCTAAAGGGGTGGAGACTAATAAAGGGGTGTCTAGAGGCTGAGCTACGAGCTGGACATGCGAGATGAAAGAATGCGAAGCTCCCGAATCGAAAAGAATACGGGCGGGGAAGGAATTCATAAGGAACGTACCCTCCACAACTGTTTCGCTGGCACCGTGATCACGGGGAACCACTGCATATACTCTGCCTGTGGTTGAAGACTGCTCAAGTAAAATATATCATATCTTATCAATTTCTAAATTTTTTTTAAGCTTATAACAGATATCGAAAGACAAGGAGGGCAATATGTTTCTTGTAGGGAGTATTATTGCTATAAGCTTCAAATTCGGAATCCAATAAAATCAATTCTGCTACTTGCTGGACGACTATTTCAACAGTTTGTTGTAGACATGTATGTGAAGTTAGAGACAACGCGACTTGATTTCTTTAGAAAACAACAATCAAATATAAGAGCAGAATTGTATCAAGGAATTGTTGATAGTGTTACTGCTGGGGAAACACGTGGAGATCAAGTTGGACATAGAGTAGTTTTACCACCATCTTTCATTGGAGGACCAAGAGATATGAGGCGTCGTTATATGGACGCTATGGCTCTTGTTCAAAGATACGGTAAACCGGATCTCTTCATTACAATAACATGTAATCCTGATTGGGATGAAATAAGGAATGAGCTTCTAAACGGACAAACAGCACAGGATAGACCAGATCTTTCTTCTAGAGTTTTTAGAGGGAAAATAGAGGATCTTAAAGACCAGCTATTTAAGAAAGAAGTATTTGGTAAAGTAGCTGCACGTGTCTATGTCATTGAATTTTAGAAAAGGGGACTTCTACATGCTCATATATTATTAATTTTAAAACATGAATATAAGCTAATGAGCCCAGATCATTTTGATAAATTTATATCGGCAGAATTACCAGATCAATCACTATTTCCAATGTTGCATGCGAAGGTGGTAAAACATATGGTTCATGGCCCTTGTGGATCGTTGAGGAAAACAAGTCCATGCATGGTTGACAGAAAATGTAAATATCACTACCCACGTCCTTTTTGTTCAAAGACAAGTTTAGGGGGTGATGGCTATCCAATATATATGCGAAGGAATGATGGAAAGAAAATTTTTGTAAGTAACACAATTTTAGACAATCAATGGATTGTTCCATACAATCCTTACCTATTAAGTAGGTATAATTATCATGTCAATGTTGAAGTATGCTCTGGACTTAAGGCTGTAAAATATCTTTATAAATATATATATACAAAGGGCATGACAAAGCAGCTGTGTGCATTGCGTCAAATGAGGCAACACATCCAGTAGATGAGATCAAACAATACCAAGATGCGAGATGGGTATCAGCACAAGAAGCAATTTGGCGGATTTTTGAATTTAAGATGAATGATATACAACCCCCTGTTATTAACCTCCAATTACATCTTCCAAATAAGCAAAATGTTTATTATTGGAATAATAAAGATCTTCGAAATATTATGACGTGGGAGCACACATCTAAGACAATGCTTACAGAATTCTTTAGAAAATGTGCTTCAGATCAAAAAGCAAGGATGTTGCTGTATAAAGAATTTCCTGAACATTATGTGTGGGTAGTAGGAAAGAAATGTTGGAATGAGAGGGAAAAAAAGGCCGTGATTGGACGAATAAATTCAGCAAATCCTATAGAGGGGGAGAGATATTATTTAAGGCTTTTATTGAATCATGTTAAAGGTCCTACTTCTTGGGATGACCTACTCACTGTTGATGGATTACTTGTGAAGACTTTTAAAGAGTCTGCACAGAAAAGAGGACTCTTAGAATCCGACGATAGTATCGTCGAATGCTTGGATGAAGCAGTAAATTTCAAGATGCCATACGCATTAAGAAGATTATTTGCAACAATTCTGGTTTATTGTCAACCAACAAATGTCAGATTATTATGGGAGAGATATAGACAAGCAATGTCTGAAGATTTCGTTCAAAGATCTATAGCGACAGATGTAGAACAAACTGCATGGGCATTAGAGGGAGTTAATTATTTCCTAGAGAGCATGGGGAAGACAATACAAGATTTTGATTTACCTAAATTTAAAGAGGATGAAATAGATAATCCATCATGCAATCTACGAATCATACAGGATGAGATAGATGTTGAAGTCTGTCAAGAAGATATAGATGGTAAGTACAAATTAAACGAAGATCAAAGAAAAGCTTTTGAAATAATAATGGACAGAGTTAATATGAATAAGGGGGGAGTTTTTTTCATAGATGGTCCTGGAGGGACGGGAAAAACATTCTTGTACAAGACTATACTTGCCAATGTCAGATCAAAAGGAATGATTGCAATAGCAACTGCAACTTCAGGAGTAGCAGCATCTTTACTACCTGGTGGGCGCACATCACATTCACGTTTTAAGATACCTATTAGTGCCACTGAGACAACAGTTTGCAATATATCTAAACAGGAAGGTACTGCACATTTGATTAGAAAAGCAGCACTAATTATTTGGGATGAAGCACCTATGGCAAAACGAGTAGCAATTGAAAGTGTAGATCGTACAATGCAAGACCTATTGAGTACAAAAGAATTGTTTGGTGGTAAAGTTGTAGTTTTTGGAGGAGATTTTCGTCAAGTGTTGCCAGTTATTCCAAGAGGAACAAGGAGCCAAACAGTTAATGCAAGCTTAGTAAAGTCTTATTTGTGGGAGAAGATGGAAAAGATAACATTAAAAATAAACATGCGAGCAAAAAAATGATGAAGAATTCAGTAAATTCTTGCTGCGTGTCGGAAATGGAACAGAAAAAACAACTAAAGATGAACTTATTAGACTTCCTGAAAGTATTGTGATTGAAGATAGCAAAAATGGACAATCGGAAGTTGAATTGTTAAACCAAGTATTTCCATCAATTGAACAAAATGCAAATTCAGCTGAATTTATGACAGAACGAGCTATTCTTGCGATAAAAAATGAATATGTAGATGAGCTCAATGACAA